>CM042182.1:29361656-29391656 GCA_023376005.1 Doryteuthis pealeii | reverse complement strand
ATACTACACTTTGAAAAGTACAATCGTACAATTTTCAACTGTGTTAGTGGTTGAGCGGTACAATTTTTGAATAGCAATATCCGGAGTCTCTGGTGCAGTGACTGCGAACACTTCGGGTGGCCAGGTTAGATGCCTTTGTTAGGTCCGTCAATGCGGTGCATAGTGGCATCCGCTCTCCTGGCACCCCTCCTATGGTTGGTTGCTCGGAAGCCACACTGTGTCCCTGGATGGGTGCAAGATGCAATGTCTGCAGACGCGCCAGTGTAACACGCGCAAGACTTGTCAAGCTATGCTGAAGTCGCTCCGATTTTTGTTCCTGTATAAGGGGACAATAGTAGCGTCCAGCTTGTCCTGGGAGACGTGTACATGTTCCCAGCAACTGCAGAGTCGTTAGTGTAGTGGTTGAAGCAGTGCTGCACCATGCCTTCAAGATATTTGCTGGTACGCCGTCAATCCTTGTATTTCTTGTCAGCGAGACAGTCCTCTTCATTTTGTAGTGGAAAACTACGTAGCCTGGGCAGGTTTTTATGGAGGATTGTTACATAATCATTAGATACCTAATGATTATGATAATAGTGTAGAAATCATATTAGTGCAGCTGATGGCCTTGAGGGTGAGTGACGGTGCTTGACCTCGATCTCACCTTGCGTTCTGGGGATAAACCGTGAGAAACGGAACCCCGATAGAAGCCCCTTCCGGTTTAAGGTGTAAGCAACTCAGTTAGAGTTAGAACTTAGAAGCGAAGCTAGCAAGATGTGAGTCTCACTGCGTGATTGTCTTGTCTGGGGATCTACGAATAGAGTAACATCATCGTAAATCGAAGTCTTGTGGTTATTACTAAAAGCTAACAGTGACACATGGCTTCTGATAGGGAGTGATCCCCAACAGAGACCAGACCCGAAGTCCCCAAGAAACACCACGACAAGACCAGACCAAGATAGATGATAGAAGAACCAAGCCGGCCAGAAGAATAGACGACCAGAGTAAGAATAAGCAGTAAGAAGGTATATAACATATACTTATATAGTGACGGTAAAGAAGGCCATGCAACAGGATGAGCTGTGGCCCTAGCAGCAGATCCCCCCTCTCCACACAGTAGTTGTGGTCCAAAGGAAAGCTAGGAACCAATGCGGTTTGGCAACGACGGTACCGGAGGAGTTGCTAGGAAGTACTGAGATTCAGCATCACCCAACTTAGGGACTCCAGCTCCGGAAGAAAATATATATGTTTGCAATAAATGTTTTTAAATAAATAAAATAATTCAGTTATTGAAAATAACGGGATCTCTCTCTTNGGAGAGAGATCATTCTGCCAAAGAAAAATAAACAAAAACTCAAATACTAGAAGCTTTATATCAATAAAAATACACACTATCCTTAAAAAAAAGTTATTTTTCCAATGCAGTACACACATTAAAATGCCTTTAGCACTTTCCATCAATTCTCTCCTTCCAGCCTCCACATCCATATATATAATTGAAAAACTGGAACACATCACCCCTGATGATGACTTGAAGTAGCAAAATAATCGGGACATGAACTTTGGTGGACTAATCCACGAATTCACCCAAATATTAAAAATATGGCCAGAAACTAAAAAATACAATAAATTGTGTAACAGGAGATGTGTCTTTTGTTTAATTCAAACATATATTATATATATATAATATATATATATATATATATATCTTATTATAATGGAGATTTGTGTTTTTCTGTCTGTAACCGAAACTATATTACTACTCAAAGTCACAATTCCCTTAGTTATTGATATCATCATTCTCCATGACTTTAATTTAACCTTTTAATAATTAATAAAATTGTCTTACCATTATTAACTGTTAACCATATCTACATACGAATAACATGCAATTATATTATATATACAAAACATAGCGGTTTACAGTGTGAATCGGGAGGGCAATTTGCATATTGATATTAAAAAAATTAAATTTAATAAATATGTCTTAGTGTTATTGATTTCTAACTGTTTGGTTTATTTTAATGAATATAAGCAAAAATCTCTTCATAAATCTTAAATGAAATCCATTAATAGAAAAAATAACTGTAAGTTTATTCTTACTTCCTATTTTAACTAAATGCTTACATTAGAAAAAAATAGCAATGAAAGACGAGAGTGATGGAAGAGTAAGTTCAGTTGTCCTATGTTCAAATCTTTTGATCTGCATTCTTATTTAGTTTCATTAGCCTTTCTAATTTATTATAATATCTTATTACATCTGGAATTAATAATTGCAACCCGAGAGGGTGCATATTTGCTAGTATTATTATATATATATAGAGAGAGAGAGAGAGAGAGGGAGCGAGAGAGAGGGGTGAGAATTGGAATAGTTTAATTTACCTGGTATAGACTGGTAAACCCTTTGATGTCATCGAAATTAATATCGATTTATGTTAATGTCTATCGTCCAAAATTAAACTTAATATTAATTATTATTAAACTTAATACTACTATAGTCAGAAAAAAACCTGGTGTGCTACTTAAACCGCTCCAGAGGCTCTCCAACCATCTGGTAATCCTACTGTAAAATGCTGACTGCCGCTTTTGTGCGTTCATTGTTTACACTGAAAGCATAGATCAAAATAGACTTTATTTGAATAGTGAGTTCTGAGATGAATAGATAGAATGACTTTGAAATATCCATCATAAGATAAAAATATATCAAGACATTGGTACATGCCTGGGGGAAATTTGGTGAGGCAAAAAAAGAAAGTTAAGAGGGCGCTCACAGTGGGGGTCCCCTAACCATGCGATCATATCAACATACCCGCTGATGTTTTAGTTCTTTATATTGAGGCAGAAGGATATCGGATTAAATTTAGGACTTTATTTGAATAGATGAGTTCTGAGGTGAATACATAGTGAAGCTTTGATAAAATATCCCATCGTACAGGTAAAAAAAATACCAAGAAAATTCGCAACAGCCATGGGTTTTACCTCGTTTTGATGCTACAGATGCCAACAGGTATAGTACTTTGTTCTTCTTTTTGAGGATAGGAGAGAGCAAACTGGGGGTTCTAATCTGGGTAGGGCAACCAATCTAAGAGAAGGAAAACACTTAATTCAAAACCAATAATTCATAAGGCTATCTGACTTTGTGTTCAATATCGTTCTGGTAACTACTGTGATGACATTGATACCAAGTGGTATTGATACCAGACTGGGATCCTAACTTAGGGTAACCAAACTAGAGAAGGAAATCACTTTATCAAAAAAACACCAGTTCCTAAGACAGTCCGATCTTGTTCTACTTGTGAAACTACTGCGATGACATTGATACCAAGTGGTATAGCACTTTGTCCTTTTCTTTTATAATATGAGAGAGCAGACTGGGATCTCTAAGCTAGGTAGGGTAAGCAAACTAGGAGAAGGAAACAATTAATTTTAAAAAGTTTAGGCAACTACGGTAATGACACTGATACCAAGGGGTATAGAACTATGTTTTTTTCTTTGATTATATGAAAGAGCAGACTGGGTTCTCTAAATGTGTAGGGTAAATCAAACTAGGAGAATGAAATCACTATTAACATCATTCTGGCATCTACTACGACGACACGAATACCAAGTGTTATAGCACTTTGTCCTTTTCTTTGATAAAATCAAAGAGCAGAATAGGATCTCTAACCTGGGTAGGGTAACCAAACTAGGAGAAGGAAAGCACTTTATTTAAAAAAAACATTCGTTCTTAAGACAGTCCGATCTTGAGTTCTATTTGTGAAACTACTGCGATGACATTGATAACAAGTTGTATAGCACTGTGTCCTTTTCTTTGATAGTATGAGAGAGCAGACTGGGATCTCTAAGCTGGGTAGGCAACCAAACTAGAAGAAGGAAAACAATTTATTAAAAAAAGTTTAGGCAACTACGGCAATGAAACTGGTACCAAGTGGTATAGAAATAGCAGACTGGGATCTCTAAACGTGTAGGGTAACTAAACTAGGAGAATGAAAACACTATTAAAAACATCCTTTCCTAAGGCAGTTCGACCTTGTGCTCTACATTAGGGAAGGTCGATTTTGGAACTGGGGTACAGCTCTAATAGTGATATTTAGGGTTTAACATGATAAATAACGACACAAAATATTTTTTTCCAAATCATTATCAATTTTTGAGGAAACGAATTTAAAGGCTGAAAATTAAGGCTCAGGAATGTGGCTTCCGTGCGTGATGTAGGGAGAATTTACCGCAGTCAAAAGATTATGTACTGTGGAGGAAATAAATGTTTAAATATCATTTAAAATTTAATCTTTTCAATTGAAACTTTTTTTGATATCAATAATTTATATTAAAAAATAAGCATTATAAATAATAAAAAAATATTTACTTGTAGAGACGAAATGGAGATTAAACTGTTTTGGTTTACTAAACCAAAACAAACCAGGTTTAGATTTGTTTTGGTTTGAGATTAAACTGAAAAAAAAAATCGCTTTTTTTTTCTCTCTAACATTCAGGATTTGTTATTTTTCAATAGGAAAAAAGATAATTTAATTATAAATAAAACGCCAAAACTAAGTTTTTTTTTCGTTTTAGTCAAAATAAAATAAATATAGTTTGTTTTTACTGTTCTCGGACTTTCGTAGATGCTGTTATCGTCTACTGTTTGTTTTAAATTGTAAAAATAAATTAGTATTTTTTATTTTTCATGCAAGATACTTGATTATTTGAAAAGAAAGGAAAGAAAAGGTTGTTTAATCTACATCAGTTTGTATTTTAAGTGACTTTAATTCAAACAAAACAACAACAAAAAACGCGAGTTTTGTCTTTCTGCGATGAAGTTGTCTTTTGGTAAGTAAAACCGGTTCTTTTTTTTTTATTTATTTTGTTTCAAATTAAATTTTCTCTTTGAAATTATTAAAATACGGTTATGTTCCAGTTTTATAGTGAAAAGTGTAGCTGATACTATTTTATACACGAAACCTTTAGGCTACCTAAGGGAGTGTGTATGTTTTAAGAATAATACCCAACTTTTCGTCTGCCTTAATTTAAAAAGGAATAAAATTAATTAAATCGATTATTTAAGGTCAAATTTTTGTCTAAATTGAAAATTAGTATCATAATGAGCATCAGTATAAAAAAAAAGAAAAGTAAAATAATATTATGCATGTAATTTATTTTAATACATTTAAAACATTTTTAAGTCAATTTGCTGTTGTAAAATCCGTGTTTACAAAACAAATTTATCACTTGATTGAAAAAGAATTACCAAATAACTAATGCATTATAAAATTAATTTATTGATAAATCAACACTGAAAATTTCATTAAAATCGGTTAATTTCTGATTTTTTTGTAAATTTCTTTGAAACGGGAGGGGGGTTGTTTTGTAAAAACACTGGTTTTCTACAAATTGGATATACCTAGTGTGTTTTACACAACCTCTCACGATGAAAAAAAAAAAAGAAAAAATATATTTTCTTATAATTTTTGGATTATTTTAAATCAATTTGATTTTTGAATTTACCATAAATTAGTGGCTATTTGGACGAGTCGGTGTCCTGTCTTTTCATGCCAAAATTTTAGCCCCAGCTTAATCCTAACACAAACCAAACCCAACTCCTTACCATAATTGTCAGGCTTTTTTATATGAAATTGGAAGATAGCCCAAAACAGTTTGATTTATAATTTTTCATTTATTTCTATTTTTATTTTCAGATAAAAATGTCTGTAAAAAGACATTCAGTTTAACCCGCAGTAGCAGTTCCAAAAAAATTTCTGGAGCACTTGTCTTTGGATAAGACTGAACCCCCAACTTTACGACAAGTTATCCAGTTTAGTTATTTTCTTAAAAATACCTATCCCATTTGAAAAATTTTGAGATTTCCAAATTGATTGCAAAGGAAATAATTAGTATTTGGCAAGCAGTGAACCCACAATTGCCTTTGTTAAGGGAACATTATATAGGGCAGAAGGTGGGTATATTTTGTTTCAAGAAGGCCAAACAGGTTACAGAAAATCTCTCACCACACACGCAAAGTGAAAAGAATGGAGGAACAGCTGGACAGATTATTTGATATTTCTTCATGTTGCTGTAACTGCCCGTCTTAAGATGTGATGACTTTGCTGTGAGTGCAACAAAGAAAATTGCCAAACAAGGACATAGTTTGCACTTGTCCTCCTAACAAGAAGGTAATCTAATTCTATGCTTGATTGTTTTTACTTGTTTAATTTGAACAAGTTCATGTCTCGATTTTTAAAATTTAAATTTACCTCTGATAATATTCCTTTTTCTGGTAAATGATATGATATTTTCCTTAATATTTGTCATGTATGCTAGACCTGTTATTAACACATGCAAATTTGAAATTTCAGGTTCCCATTGAGAGGGAATATATAAAAGATCAGAGAGAGAAAACAGGTCCAAAGGCAGTTTCCAGCTGGGACCTATTGACAAGGATGCTGTAAATACAAAGACAAATTTCAGTGGATGCAGAAAGGTTAGACAGACAGCAACAAGATTCTTCATGTGTTGCATCCTCGACGTCTGATATTTTCAACAGACGTCCTCCAGTGAAAAACCGTGGATGACAGTTTTGAGCCAGGGAGAATGTTGAAGGGTCATTACAGTCTTTTAAAAGTCCCAAGATATTCTATGGAACTTATTAGGGGTGATGTATCATCAAATCTGGGGCTTGTCTTGCTAATGCCTTTCTGTTAGATCTACAGGATATGGGACTTCTTAATCCAAGTATTCCGTTAAAAGACATTTTTTTAGACTAATCTAAAATAGATAGGGAAAAAGCAAGAGTAAAGGTAGCTAGCTATCAGAAGCATATTCAAAATTATGAAATCTCATCTGCATTGGAGTTGATTGCAAAGTGGATAAAGACACTTTGCTATAATGAGATTGAAGAGAATGGTATGAAAAAAATTAAAAGAGTAAGGGACCAGAGCGCCACTTAACATTTACAAGAGAGATTGGCACTTCAATAAATATCTCACCCACCGAGTCATACCCAACATTGGTGCAACTGGTGTTCATCTAGCTGAGGATGTTGCTGCTGTTCTAGAAGAATACAACAGTGTAAATACTGTTAAGCCAGTTCTGGTAGACAATACCAGTACAAACACAGGTTGTAAAGCAGGGATGGTGACAGCTCTGGAAAAAAATAAAAAGGAAGGTGCACACAATTGGCTGTTCGTTCATCAAAATGAACTTCCATTCAGAGCGGTATTTAAATCTACTGATGGAACTACAGGAAGTCCAACAACTTTCACTGGCCTTTTGGGGAAACTTTGTGAAAGTAATTACCATCATTTGCCCCAGGTAAAATTGAATGTATCAGTGGCCTCTGGATAATTTGTATCTCCATGCAAAGGCAATGGATGACCTAAGTGGTGACCACCGACTACCTCTTGAATATGCTGTGGTATTCTCGAGGTAAAGTGAACACTAGATTTGCTTCCTGGAAGATTGGACTCTGAATCAAGTAAGATGGCTAACTTTAGCTATCAGGTTAATGTGCCTATGGACCAGAAGTGCATATCCACCAAAACTCTCAGATGAATTACGCAACATTGTCCAATTTGTCATACAGTATATGCAGTTAGTTGGTTTGAAAATAAAAGGGACAATAATTTCTATAACCAACAATTGTATATCTTTGATATGATCCAGAGAATAAAGCAACAGTCAGCTGAAATCCAGAATGTTGCATTAAAAAATTTACAACACAATGCTTTTGCTTTTACTTCCGGAAAACTTTTTGTTGTCAATGTTGAAGTCCAATGAATTGGAGGTGAGGGAAGAGGCCATAAAAAAGATTTTGTCCATTCGGTAAGTTAACATTTATTCATACCTAATTAGTTATGTCAATTTGCAAGAATAATTATAAGTTTATTCAAATTACATTGCAAAAATATAATCAAGTTTGATAAATTTTCTTTCTTTTTTTTTCAGAAGTAGTGAACCGCCAAAGAAAAGATTGAAAAAATTACTTCAATCAATTTTGAAGCTACACACTGGTCATCTCTGATTGACCTCTCACAAAGATGGATTTGTGAACCTGCAGTTCCAGAAGATTTTTCCACAAATGAACTCTTAGAATCTCTACTGAATGGAACAGAACTGAAATTTCCAAAATTACCTGCCCACTCACAAGGTGTGGAAAGAGCTGTTAAATTAACAACAGAAGTTTCACAGATTGTGTATGGACAGGAAGCAAGGCACAAGCACATTATAACCAAATCATGTGCCTGCATTTTCCTCGAAAGGAAATACACAGAACAATTCAGTTCTGTTGTTACATAATTTATATAGTTTAGGAGCTTTTAACACAATTTTCAAAAAAAATGCAAATTTAAAACATTGAATATATTTTCCATTCATTGTATGTAATGAAAAATATCAATTTATTTGGATTTATTATTGAAATAATGAAATTTTGAAGTCATTTTGTCATCAAAATCCTGTGGAAATGGGGTATTTGTGTTATATTTTTGCTGACGATCTTTAAAATGAAATGCTCAAATGAGTTTTAAAGTTAGGAATCTAATTTTTGCTGTCAGTTCTTATAACACCAAACCGCAACTTTCGCCATCAAAGCTGTATTGAATTTCCAAAAAAAGTGACAAATCAACCTGCCCTACTCTACATCATTCTGGCATCTGCTGCGACGATACGAATACCAAGCGTTATAGCACTTTGTCCTTTTCTTTGATAATATCAAAGAGCAGAATGGGATCTCTAACCTGGGTAGGGTAACCAAACTAGGAGAAGGAAAACACTTTATTAAAAAAACATCCGTTCCTAAGACAGTCTGACCTTGTGTTGTACCTCGTTCTGGTAACCAATGTGGTTACACTGCGCCGTTGATTTCATGTCCACACTGGTAATGTAGAATAATTACATAATATTATCGCTTAGTTACGACTAACAATCGAGAAAATATGAAAACGTTTTAAATCAATAAATCACTTAATTGACATTCACTTAAATATAAAATATTTCTCCAGAAAACTTTTGGGAGTGAGCAATATTAACTTCATACGATAACATAAAAATAAAACCTCTTTATTTTTTGATTTTTTAAATCTTTTTATTTATTTATTTATTTATTTTTGCTTTTATTTATTTCTTTTTCTTTTCTTTTTTCTTTTTTTTGGGGGTGGGGTGGGTGGGGGGTGGTCCATGTGGATTTATCTTTCATAGCAGCAATTATTGTTTGTAACTGTTAGTTGGGGATATTCAATTGACAATAAATTTTTATAAAAATAGACATTATTTACAAATATGAAATAAGGAGATGGGATTTTTGATATTGGTCGGTTAGATTCAGGATAAAAAGGTTTGAAAGGAAGAAGGAGTCGTGGTAATGACGTCATAAGGATGGAGAAAATTTTAAAAGAAAGAAAGAAAGATAGATAGATAGAAAGAAAGAAAGAAGGAAGCAAAATAGGAAAAAGAAATTAGTTTAAAATAAAGAAGAAAAAATAAAGGAACATAGAAAATGGGAAACGACTAAGAAAGAAAGAAAGAAAGAAAGAAAGAAAGAAAGAAAGAAAGAAAGAAGAAAGAAAGAAAGAATGAATGAATGAATGAATGAAAGAAAAAATGAATTAATGAAAGAGAGAAAGAAAGAAAGAAAGAAAGATTCTAATAAGAAAGACATAAAGAAAGAAAAGAAATGAATGAATGAATGAATAAAAAGAAAAGAAAGAAGAATAAAAAGAAAGAAAGAAAGAAAGAAAGAATGAATGAATGAAAGAAAAATGAATTTATGAAAGAGAAAGAAAGAAAAAAGAAAGCTTCTAATAAGAAAGAAAGAAAGATCTAATAAGAAAGAAAGAAAGAAAGAAGAAAGAAAGAAAGAAAGAAAGTAAGATTCTAATAAGAAAGAAAGAAAGAAAGAAAGAAAGAAAGAAGAAGAAAAAATGAATTAATAAGAGAGAAAGAAAGAAAGAAAGATTCTAATAAGAAAGAAAGAAGGAAAAAAAGATTCTAATAAAAAAGAAGAAAGAAAGAAAAAAGAAAGGAAGAAAGATTCTAATAAAGAAAGAAAAAGAAAGCTTCTAATAAGAAAAAGAAGATTCTAATAAGAAAGAAAGAAAGAAAGAAAGATTCTAATAAGAAGAAAGAAAGAGAAGAAAGAAAGAAGAATGAATGAATAAAAAAATGAAAAAAGGAAAAAAAGATTCTAATAAGAAAGAAAGAAAGAAAGAAAGAAAGATTCTAATAAGAAAGAAAGAAAGAAAGAAAGAAAAATGAAGAAAAAAAATTAATGAAAGATAGAAAGAAAGAAAGAAGGAAAAAAGATTCTAAAGAAAGAAAGAAAGAAAGAAAGAAAGAATAAGAAAGAAGAGGGAAAGAAAGATTCTAATAAGAAGAAGAAGGAAAGAAAAGAAAGAAGAGAAGAAAGAAAGAAAGAAAGAAAGAAAGATTCTAATAAGAAAGAAAGAAAGAAAGAAAGAAAGAATGAATGAAAGAAAAAAATGAATTAATAAAAGAGAGAAAGAAAGAAAAAGAAATATTCTAATAAGGAAGAAAGAAGAAAGAGAAGAAAGAAAGAAAGATTCTAATAAGAAAGAAAGAAAGAAAGAAAGAAAGAAAGAATGAATGAAAGAAAAATGAATTGATGAAAGAGAGAAGAAAGAAGAAAAAGATTCTAATAAGAAAGAAGAAAGAAAGAAAGAAAGAAAGAAGAAAGATTCTAATAAGAAAGAAAGAAGAAAGAAAGAAAGATTCTAATAAGAAAGAAGAAAGAAAGAAAAGAAAGAAAGAAAGAAGAAAGAAAGAAAGAAAGAAAGAAAGAAAGAATGAATGAAAGAAAAAAATGAATTAATAAAAGAGAGAAAGAAAGAAAAAAGAAATATTCTAATAAGGAAGAAAGAAAGAAAGAAAGAAAGAAAGAAAGAAAGATTCTAATAAGAAAGAAAGAAAGAAATATAGAAGAAAAGAAAGAAAGAAAGATTCTAATACGAAAGAAAGAAAGAAAGAAAGAATGAATGAATGAAAGAATTAAAAACGAAAGTACGATTACCTCAAATCAGAAAACGATAGAAATTTATAAAATATCTAAAATAAATCAAGCGAAAGAAAAGAGTAAAATGCAATTTTATTGGCCAAATAGAGACGTCAAAAAATAAATGCTAATCGTAAAAATCCTCCCATTTTTTAAAATGTCGTAAGCATGCTACATTAAGCCCGCCATAACTAAGGAAATCTTTTTGCTTTTTTAAAAAAAATATATTTTGGAGTTGGATAAGGAAGTAGAAGTTTATGGTAGTGGCCATGAGAAGGTGCCATGAAGTCTGCGTTTCTGATCGGGGAAATCGTAGAGGGGCCCACAGAAATAAATCAGCGAATTAAAGATTAGCGTCGGGGTCTGCGTTCGCGCTAAACTAACTGCTGAGTTGATTCATTAGAAGTACGACGAACCCCCTTCATCCTTCCCTCAATCGAAAAAAAAATATCAGCTTTTTACATGTTAATGTCCGGCGTTCTTCATTTTTTTTCTTTTTTTTTTTTTTTTTTCTTTTTTTTTTTTTTTTTTTTTTTTTTGAATCGGGAGAGTAGTTTAAAGTAGACAGGTGAAATGAACATAAAAAAATATATATATATAAAAACACAGATTTAAAAAAGACAGATAACGAAACGAAAACTGTAATTTGGAAAAAATGAAGATCCGGTTGCAGTTAGTTTTAAAACGAATTAATTTGCTTTAAATATATTTACTGTATGTCTTCTAATTATAATAGAGATTTGGCGTCTCTTTGTCTGTAACCAAAACTACGTCACTGCTTAAGTCCGAATACCCTCAGGAATTGCGTAAATTTATCAATGAGTATCTAATTCATTGTCAAAATCACTAATAAATATGAATATTATTCATTAACTATGTCTCTATGATACATTAAAATTTAAATATTACGCCCGGAGGGCGCATATTCTTGCCAATAATAATAATATTATTATTATTATTATTATTATTATTATTATTATTATTATCCCAGCCAATAGACCAGATCTAGTGTTGATTAAAAAAAAGAAAAGAAAAGAGAACGTGTCAACTGGTGGACTTTGCGGTTCCAGCAGATCCCAGGGTGAAGCTGAAGGAAAATGAAAAGATGGATAAATACCTGGACCTTGCCAGAGAATTTGAAAAGCTGTGGATCATGAGAGTGAAAGTGATGCCAATAGTAGTTAGTGCACTTAGAACGGTCACAATAAACTTGGAAAAAGACTGGAAGATCTGGAAATCAGAGGAAGAATTGAGAGCATCCAGACTACTGCATTGCTACAATCGACTAGAATACTCAGGAGAGTCCTGGAGATCTGAGGAGACTTGTTGTCACTCAGACTCCAGTGAAACACCATTAGCTCACGCTGATGTGAAAAATCTCATAATAATAATAATAATAATAATAATAATAATAATAATAACTTGTCAACTGGTGGATTTTGCAGTTCTAGCAGATCACAAGGTAAAGCTAAAGGAAAACGAAAAAATCGACAAATACCTGGACCTTGCAAGAGAAGTGAAAAAGTTATGGAATATGAAAGTCAAAGTGATACCAATTATAGTTGGTGCACTCGGAACGGTCGCAAAAGATTGGAAAAAAGTTTGGAAAATCTGGAAATCAGAGAAAGAATTGAGACCATCCAGAATACTGCACTGTTGCAATATGCCAGAATACTCAGAAGTCATGGAGACCTGAGGAGACTTGTTGCCACTCAGACTCCAGTGAAAGAGTGAAAGGCCATCAGCTGATGTGAAAAACTAATAATAATAATAATAATAATCTTATTATAATGGAGATTGTGTGTTTTTCTGTCTGTAACCGAAACTATATTACTACTCAAGTCACAATTTCCTTAGTTATTTACGTCACATTCTCCATGATTCTATTTCTATTTAAACCTCAATTAATAATAAAACTGTTTGACATTATTAATACTGTTGGCCTTACCTAAATACTAATAACATGCAATTGTATTTATATATACAACAAAATACCAGTTTTCAGTGTAAACGTAAAGCTAATTTGCATATTGATATTAAAAAAACTGATTTTAATAAAAATGTGCTTGGTATTATTGATTTCTAATTGTTTGGTTTTATCTTAATGATTATGAGTAAAAATCGCTTCAATAAATCCTAAAAGAAATTCATTAACAAGAAGAAATAACTGTAATTTTATTCTTTACTTCCTATTTTAACTAAATAGTTAAATTAGGAAAATTTAGCATTGAAAAACGGAAGTGATGAAAGAGTAAGTTTCAGTTGTTCTATTTTCCGATTATACCCCCTCCGTTTCAAATCTTTTTATCTGCATTCTTATTTACTTTCATTAGCCTTTCTGATTTAATCTAATATTTTATTAGAGTAAAACTTAAATACTTGCACCCGGAGGGTGCATATATTTGCTAGTAATAATAATAATAATACAAAAATGAAGATGATGTAAATATTCACAGAATATCATCTTGTTTTACATTTCTTGTAAAATAGTCCACTAATAAGTCAAACTATAAAATTGCCTTTGTTTTATTACAATTAACCCTCTATATAAAGCTGCTATGTTTGTCTGTTTACCTGGCTCCATGTATTATTCAAGTTACTATCTTACTTTGCCAGGATTCGAGACAAGGTCATTTTGTTGAAGTGGAAACCCCCACGCGTACGGGTGGGTGGTGTTAAAAATAGTTTATCTCAGTCAGCGGGCATCAACTCTTTAGGAGCGCTACAGGCATTAAATAATCAACCTGGCCTCGTCATTTAACGGCGTTATCTATTTCACTCACCGTATGCCAGGGAAGTATTTAAAAAATGTGTGCTGCTAAAACAACCGTTTCTTCCCGATTTACGCATGTTTTTGAATAGCTTGGTATATAACTTGAAAAAGGTAGCATTTCAAGTCATCTCTTGATTGTCATTACTCCCAGGTCCACTCTGTGGATCAAATAGATATATTCTAGAATAAGTATTACATAAGTGCTGTCTTGAACAAACCCTGGAACTGGCAAAAAATAGCTGAATGGCCACTTACGTCCTATCACATAAATCACACAAGTAAGATGAAATGCTGGTCACTGCGGGAGAAGCAAGAGCGAACTTATAAGTGACGTTCTCTTGTGGATACTTACACATTGATACAGCAGTGTAGACCGACTAGCAAAAACCTACATCAATTAGTTCTGTGTTGATTCTGGATGCTGTGCGGAGGACCTGTCAAGAACGATAACCGATAGTAACGGGTAACGAGAGGGGGAGAGATTCACGAGAATCCGTGTTGTCAGCACGACATGATGATGATGATGATGATGATGATGATGATGATTTTTAGTGGGAGGAGGAGGAGGAGAAGGATGAGTTGTATAGGTCTCATGAGCAATCTCTTCAGTTTGTCGCTTGAAGTATCCATATAGTTGTTTTTCTTCCCATTTCTGTTTTCAAGTTTTTGTTGTTTTTCTGTTTGTCCATCTGTTGCAATGCAATTGTTGTTATTATCTGGCGTAATTAATCTTTCTTTGCTCGTATTAGTATATTCTTTGAGTCCTTCGATATAGCATTTACGCATGATTATTATTAAGTAGTAATAGTTACTCGAAACCATATAAATGCGTATAGATTATTAGTATTAGGAATAGTTCATCATCATCATCATCCTATCGTGCTGGCAGCCATATACATGACAATCTCTCGCCATACTTCCCTAACATTCATTGCTCCTGGAAGGTCCTCTGCGCAACATCCAGTATCCGCGTAGAGTTGATCTATGTACGTCTATGATGGGTGACCTACTCTGGCGTGCCCATGTGATGGCTTCCGCAGAAGAACGTCACTTATGAGTTCATCCTTGCTTATCCAGCAGTGCCCAGCGTGTATTGTTCGCCTCAACACAGATGGTTTGTGTGATATGGGGCAGGTGGCTGTACAGTTGTGTTCTCGTTGGGTTTTGTTTCCACGTCCTGTTTAATACTGCACGTAGCATTTCCAAGCAAGTCCCATCTAACTCATTCTCTAGGCGTGTCTTCTTTTGTTTTCTATGGAAACTACATTTTCCGTAGTCTTATACATATAAATTGTGGGGACCCATAACTCGGATTTTCTTCAACTCATCAACTAAACACTCACCAAACAACAACGGTCCCTACAGGTTAAATAGATTTTTTTTAAAATGAGCTCTAAAAATGTGTTTTGAATATAAAATACCGAACAAGAATGAATCAAACCGAAAGATCTTTGACATAAAATAACCGGACCATATGACCTTTAGGCACCCCTTTTTGATCTTGATTAAGAAAGGACATGTTTTTCATTTATACCATCAATATCCGGTTGTTTTAACTGACGATTTTTAGATTTTTTTAACTATAAATCTAACCCCTAATCCTAACCCCTAACCACAACCCCTAACAAACAACCGGATATTGACGGAGTAAGTTAAAAACATGTCCTTTCTTAATCGAAATCAAAAAGAGGTGCCTAAAGGTAATATGGTCCAAATAACTTGATAACGGTTGACCTGCCGTAAACCCAACCAACGAACCACCCAGCCAACCAACCAACCAACCAACCAACCAACCAACCAACGAGAAAGTGCTTTTTGAGACCCCAGAGAGTCATGGACGTTTGATGATGAACAAAATTGATACTTATTGTAGCAACGGCGTTATTGCTCGTTCCATCGCAGATTATGGGGAAGTGAAACAGCCGATGACTTAAGCCGACAATTTAAAGTGAGTCACTTCTCACCCAAGTGATAAGGCTGGCCTGTTATTTAAGACAACCCTTAAGACGATAGTCGCTTTAAGGAATATCTGTTTGTTTTGATATATTTTCGTGTCATGTCGTAAATTTGTCCAAGTAAGTCTGTTATTATCGCAAAGATGTTAATGGAAATGGAGTATTTCGCGCGTCTTAAGTGACCTCAATACAAAAAAGCGGGAAAACCAGTTAGAAAGGGGAGAAAAAATTAAGTAAGAGGAGAAAAAAGATTGATAAGATTTTGGTTTTTAACTCCATGTTCACAAACTTGCTGCTGCTGCTGGTTCTTCTTCTTCTTCTTCTTCTTCTTCTTCTTCTTCTTCTTTCTTTCTTTCTTTCTTTCTTTAGTTAGAGATAAAACTTTATCTTATATATTTCTCTTTCTTTCACTTTTCTCACTTCTTCTTCTTCTTCTTCTTCTTTCTTTCTTTCTTTCTTTCTTCATATATATATACCTTTCACTTTTTCTTTCTTCTTCTTTCTTTCTTTCTTTCTTAGTTCAATAAAAGTAATAAGAATATTAACATGACTTTGTGTTTCTTTCTTCTTCTTCTTCTTTCTTTCTTTCTTTCTTTCTTTCTTTCTTTAGATATATATATATATTTCTTTTTCTCTCTCTTTCTCTCCCTCTTTTTCTTCTTCCTTTCTTTAGTCAGAGAAAATTCTCTAATAATAATATAATAAGAATCTTAACATGATTTTGTGCCCCCCCCTCTCTCTCTCTCTCTCTCCTCTCTCTTCCCCCTCTCTCTCTCTCCCCTCTCTCTCTCTCTCTATTCCTCTCCCCTCTCTCTCGCTCTTTCCCCCCTCTCTCTCTCTCTCTTCTTCCTCTTCTTCTTCTGTCCTTTTCGGAGAGGCTTATTGTCGGTATCAACTGGACAGTTTCATTAGCGCTAGATCAAAGAGATTGTTTTTGAATCTGAGGTGAAGCGCCGCACCCACGACCAGCTCCCCATTTTATCGCACAGATCATGTGCCGGTATTGAATACGGCCCCTAGTGGTTCTTCGGCGGATAATCTACCAGCTGAGCTAAACCGAATAATTTTCAAATAGATCAACTTGACTTGTAGATCTATCAAATACTACCACGCAGGGTCAGAATGAATCTGAGTTTGGTTGGTTTATTGATTTTAACGGCATATCAACCCGTCTGGAGTTATGTCATGCCTAACGGTGAGGAAGTAATACATATCGTGTATTTATATCTATACTTTTAGTAATTGGTTTTAACAATGTGTTAGAATTATTGGGGATCATGTTGTATGGTATTGATTTGTTTCATGTCTATATTCTATGGTATAATTTTATTTCCCTCAAAATTAGAGAGAATATCTATATATATATATATATATATATATATATATATATATATATATATATATGGAGAAAATAGACAAACACGGGATGTTATGGAAACAGGGTGTTATTGTCCACGAAGCAACGTTTCGGTCTAATAGACTTCTTCATGGAACTTGATATAGTTCTTTGCTCGAATGATGGACGATCTCTAAATGGGTGAAAAACGAGTAGGTTGTCAGTAGAGGGGCTGGGGTGTTGGAGGAAGTTCTCTCTTTTTGAATTATCTATCGTTTTATGTGTTATTATGTGTGTGAACACATTCACAGATAGACCATAAACGGATAGATCGAGTAGCAAAGGAATAGATTGACGTTTACAGTCAAAGATAGACAGAGTAAACAGATAAGGGTAGCAGATAGTAACAGGGTAAAAATAGATAGTCGGATATTATGATATATATTAACAGATTTATGGATAGATAGATATCAACAGATTGTAAGATAGATAGACAGATAGCAGATCTGTCAGATCAAAGATAGATAAGATAGATAGATAGATAGATAGACGAATATCAACATGTTGAAGATGTTAGAGGGACTGATAGATAGTTAGATATCAACATGTTACAATAATTATTAGAGACCTAATATATATGGCAATAGTGTAGAAATCAAAATGGCCGTTATAAGCTACAGCACACGGCCTTGAAGCGATGAGTGACAAGGCTGACCTCATCCTAACCTTCCGGTGGATACGTGAGAAACCGTAGAGAGACCCTCTCTCCGGTTTAGGTAGTAAGTAATCAGTCAGTTGAGAAGGTAGGAGCCGAGCTCGTAGGATTGTAAGTCTCACTGCGCAGATTGTCTGGTGTTGGGGATTTATCAAAGAAATCGAAGTCTAGTGTTTATTACCTAAAAACTAAAATTGATGAATGTCTTGGTAACAAGACTAAGAAATGAACCAGGACGACCAGCCAGCAAGAACATAGCAATAGAAAGTCTAGACCTTAGGAAGATCGCGAAGACGCTAGACAGACAAGTCAAAGATGTTAGACGACCAGAATAGCAAAGCCGGCCAGAAGAAAATAGACGCAGAAGTAAAAGTAAGAAGTAGAAAGGTATACAACAGTTGTAAGTCGCCAACTTGTCAGTAATTTGTGCGATTTAGATAGTAAGTTTCAGTCAGTTAGAAGTAGGAGCCGAGCTCGTAGGACGTAGTCTCCACCTGCGCAGGATGTCTGGGTTGGGGATTATCAAGTGAATCGAAGTCTTGTGTTATTACCTAAAAACTAAAAATGACACAGGGCTTCTGATAAGGAGAAATCCCTAATAGAAACCAGACCCGAAGTCCCCAAGAAAGTCCAGACCTTAGAGAAGAGACCAGACCAAGATAGATGAAGAAATAGCAAAGCCGGACAGAAGAAAATACGACCAGAAGTAAGAAGTAAGAAAGGGTATACAACAAACAGAACAAATACAGACAGTGAACAGTCAGATAGACAGAGATTACAGAATAAAGACAGATAGATAGAAAGACATTAACAGATCTCAAAGATATATAGATGGACTGACAGATAGACAGATAGACAGATATTAACAGATTAAATACAGATATATGTGTTACATATTATTGAATCCCTATTACTTTTTAAGGTAGTATAGAAATCCTTATGGCAATCAGTACAGCTGATGGCTTGAGAGTGAGTGACAGTGCTTGACTCACTTCTCACCTTGCTTTCTGGGGATAGAATCGTGAGAACGGAACCCCGATAGAAAGCCCTTCCGGTTTAAGGTGGGCACTCAGTAAGTCAGTTGCAGAAGTCAGTTGAAGTGTTAGTTGCAGTTAGTCAGTTGAGATTAGGACTGAAGCTAGCAAGATGTGACTCTCCGCGCCATTTGTCTGGTCTTGGGGATCAGAATAAACTAACATCAAAAGTAAATCGAAGTCTTGTGTTATTACTAAAAGCTAACATGACACAAGGCTTCTGATAAGAAATGATCCCCAGCAGAACAGACACGGAATCCCGATAAGAAAGACCAGACGAGACCATTAGAAGATAGAAGACAGAGACTAGACGATCAGAAGACGTGCACGCGAAGAATAGACAGAGTACAACGTAACAGATATATCTATATGGTACGTGTGACGAACGGCTACGTAACATATGGACAGGTAGATGATAACATTACAGACATGGCAGTAAATTGATAACAGCCTATAAACAGACAGATAGAATTATATGAACATATTAAAGTTAGATATATAGACAGAAAGACAGACATAACAGAACAAAACTAGATAGATAGATGGACATAGAAAATATAAAAATATGATGAACAGACACACAAATTGAGAATAAATAATGAAAGTATAGATAGACAGATGGATTGATAGACATGAAACACATTTAACTAAATAGATAGATATAGAATAGATGGACAGAAAGATCAAAAATAGAATGAACAGACAACAAATTGAGAATAACATATGAAAGATAGATAAGACAGATGGACTGATAGACATGAACACATTCAGCTATAGATAGATAGATAGATAGATGGATCAGAAAAGATCAAAAATAGATGAACAGACAACACAAATTGAGAATACATATAAAGAATGATAAGACAGATGATTATAGACATGAACACATTCATAGCTAAAATAGATAAGTAGAAGATAGATAAGGATAATAGACGACGAGAAATATTAACAGACAAAAAATCACACATATCTTATTATAATGAGATTGTGGTTTGTATGTCTGTAACCGAAACTATATTACTACTCAAGTCACAATTCCCTTTGTTATTTACATCACATTCTCATGATTTATTTTTATTTAAACCTCAATATTAATAAATTTTTACATCATTAAGACTGTTGACCATCATCTACATACTAATAACATGCATATTGTATTATATATACAAAAAATACGTTTACAGTGTCGAATGGAAGGTTTTTGCATATTGATATAGAAATTTGATTTTAATAAATATATGCTTAGTATTATTGATTTCTAATGTTTTGTTTTATCTTATTGAATATGGCAAAATCTCGGGGATAAATATTAAAAGAAATCCATTAACAAGAAGAAAATGACTGTAATTTTATTCTTTACTTCCTATTTTAACTAAATAGTTGAATAGGAAATTTATCAATGAAAGACGGGAAACGGAAATGATTGAAGAGTTAGTTTCAAAGTTGTTCTCTTTGTCATTCATACCCCCTCTGTTCCATATCTTTTTATCTGCATTCTTATTCAGTTTCATAGCCTTTCTAATTAATCATGATATTTATTATATTAAAACTTAAATACTTCACCCGGAGG
Organism: Doryteuthis pealeii; assembly: GCA_023376005.1. Taxonomy (NCBI): domain Eukaryota; kingdom Metazoa; phylum Mollusca; class Cephalopoda; order Myopsida; family Loliginidae; genus Doryteuthis; species Doryteuthis pealeii. The sequence continues at coordinate 29,371,295 of CM042182.1, read as the reverse complement.
GCAATATATGCTGGCTAGTATCAACTGAATGACATAACTCCAGTCCCCCAACACATATATAAAAAAAAAAAAAAATAAACACAGACCACACACAGATACACATACATTTTATCTTGACCAACTCCTTACAATCCAACATTCTGGACTGCATTACATTCTATACACTCACCATAAAGAGAAGAAAATCCACTACCGCCCCAACCGACCCACCCCTACTGACTAACCTACTGTTTTCACCATTTGAGAATGTCCATCATTGAAGCAAGAACTATATTCCAGAGTCCTGAAGAAGGTCTAATAGACCGAACATCTTTACTTAAAGTTGTTATCAAACTTTTATGATGAAATTGTTTGTAATCATATATATATATGATATATTATATTATATATAGTTAGTTTTTTCCGTAAGTGTTAGGGACTTTCCATGCTGTGGATAACTCAAGCTGCAGCAGTGTACGACATTAAGGAGAGCTCCAATGACACCTAATTACCGAGTCGAGTAAAAGACAGAGCAAGATGTTTAGTAAATGAAGAAAAACTCTAAACTTGCTTCATTACAATAGTTTATTTCAACGTATTAATACGGGCATCTTCAGTACATGCACAAGAACATGATTCTTACTGTAAGGTCATTTCTTGTGATTACCGTGAGAGATGCCGTATTAATACCGTTGAAATAAATTTATTGTAATGAAGCAAGTTTAGAGTTTTTTTCATACCTTAATATAATATATATATTATATATTATTATAATATTTATATAATAATATATATATATCAACCATCTTAAAAGGAAATCTTTCCCAATATTACGTTACATCAGAACCGCGCGAGAATTACTCGCGGTGAAAAGAAGAAGCGAGAACGTGGTTTATAATGAATATTATTTTTTAGATGTCACTTCCAAAGCGATTTATCTGAAGAAAGGTATAAGAGCTTTGAAACCGACAGTATAATCAACCGGTAATGTATATATATATAATATAATATAATAATACATATATTATATATTATTTGTATTTTTTTGCTTGAAGGCAGTTACAATTCGTATATCGTAAAATTCGATAATTAATTGAAATTTTCATTAATTATCGAATTTTATGCGATAATACGCATTGTAACATTGCCTTCAAGCAAACCAAAATATATAAATATTAATATTATCTTTACTCAACAATGCTTCTAAAGAAAAATTATACATATATTATATATATATTATATATATATATATATATACTATTATATATATAATATATTCTAACAATTTCATCATTAAGTTTGATACAACTTTAAGTAAAGGAATGTTGGAGTCGATAGAATACTTTTGGGGCAAGGTTGAGCGTGTATGAGAAAAAAAAAAGAAAGAAAAGGCCATATCGTTATTTTATCATTTGTCGGTCTATTTTTTTTTTTTTTTTTTGAGCTGAGTGTTTTATAAGTTGCTAAAAAGGTCAAGTGGGACCCTCATAAAAAATCACAATCGAGAGAGTCACCCACACAGTTCCCATAAGTTGCTGACAACAAAACATACAAGAGGCCGAAACACTCATTCTCGTGACACACACACACACACACACACACACACACAACACGCATTATATATATGTATGTTATGCATATACATTTATATATATAGTTATTTAACTAAGCTTAGATTAGATGTGGCGACAAGACCAAGAAGTAAGGAGCGAACAGTGAGAATCTAACCTATTACACAATGGTCTGCTTGCAACACATACACGCACGTCAGGTGCCCTAAACACACACACACACACACATACACTACACACACAACACACACACACACATATAGATTATATATATATATTATAATTATATGATATATATATTATATCATTTCAATATATAGTTATTTAATAAGCTTAGCTTAGATATGGCACAAGGCTAGATGTAAGGGTGCCCAATGAGAATCGAACTCACTAACACGGTCTGCGTATCTAGCTTGCTAACCATTACACACGCCGCGAGCCCTAAACCACACACACACACACACACACACACACACACACACATATATTATATATATATATTATTATATATATAATAAGCAATAAGAAAAGTTGGCTGAGTGTTCTGTTGTCGGTATTAGCCCGCACAGCGACGAATCTATCAATTTATCGGATCTAACAATTTTTTGGTACAACTAAATTTGTATATAATTTTTAAAAGTATCGACAATCATTCATCAGCAATTTTAAACGAATTTTAAAAAAATACAATTAAAAATGAATTAAAATTAAAATTAAATTTTCGCTCACTTTTCTTTTAATTCGTTTAAAATTGCTGAGCAATAAGTATGAGACTTTTTAAAACATTACACACAACACCAACACACACACACAGCACATCACCACACACATATATATATATTATATATATATTATAAAATATATTATATATATAATACGATTAGTGTTAAAAGAATGGAACGTTGCGATTCCAAGGTCGGTGCCGATCGCGTACCTGAGGTAATCCAGTCCCTTTATTTAGGTCCCCCCCCGCTTAGGGTAAAAATATTAGACTATATCAAGCTACTGATACCGCAACCGGTCAAAGAAAGAAAACTAACAAAGCTGTATAGATTTACTGAACCCATCCTCTGCGAACAGGATATGACAAATGAAATAAATACAGAAATAAATAAATACTCTAAAGAAACAATTATTTAATAGATGTCCATATGAACATACAATACCAGCCCTGTCGGCTGGGGCGTTAGAATGCACCGACTGTACCTCTGCAGAGGGGTAGGACTCCCACAATGGGGCCACCTGTTGGCCGTGGGTGACGACCAGTTGATAACTTAGGTAGAGAGACCCAGATGGCATGAGCAGTTCATGACTTGCAATACTCCACTTTGGCCCTATCTTGGGCTAGACGGGCGGTCGGAGAGGCCCCCTCCGATCAATCGGCTGGTCACGTCAAGCCCTAGCACCTATATGATTTTCCCAACCCTATTGCCCTTATGGCAAGCCCCAACCCTTTTTATCATATGGGTGCTAGAAGGTGGTGGCTGCGGGTCTACATGTCCTGGGAATGACGTTAAACTCTATCTGATGGTGAGGTTCCAGTTTTGGAGGTTTGGAATGTGGAGCACCCCTTCATCACCATTGCTCCCTGATCCACTCTGGCCTGGAGTGGTAGTACCTGTTAGGGTCCCATCTATGGGTTAAATAGAAAAATGTATTTATAACAAAATTGTATTATCCATTAAGAATTGATTTATTTCAAAACTTTATCGGCATTAAATGACCCACTGAGGTTGATATGCCGTAAAACAAAACAAACCAAACCGAAACCGAACATACAATACAGGTTATTCCCTAACTCTCGATATAAAATGACCATTGACCGTATGACATGCCGTTAAAATCAATTAATTCATCAAAGCTAAATGGTTAAAAATTGAATTATTAATTAATTATATTATATACCACTCAATGTGACTATTTCAAAAGGTGATTTAAGAATTATGGGACACCCAGTGAGTATCAAAGTCACTAACATATTTCTAAAAAGATTTTCTAACAAATTTTTTACAACGTCAATCGAAGTCATTTACTCTACTTGTGTTAGTTTAGAAGAATGGCACATCCATTGAAAACCGAACCCTGTCGAAAAAGTATATATATATACATATATATAGGTAAAAGTCGAGCCGCACTGATGAGACGTAAACATGGAAACACATGTCTGTGGATGACTATATATATATATATAAGGTCTGTCAAAAAGTAGCGAGATTTTCGATACTTTTTGACACACCTTGTATTCTGAAAAAATTAACTTTACATTTATTGTTCATTCCTATCTTGGTAAATACAGCTTCAATCTTGATACTTTTTTGACGCAACTTGTACAACACACACACACACACACCATATATATATATATATATATATATATGTGTGTGTGTGTGTGTGGACATACCAATGTAGGCTGACCAGCAGTAACCTATATCAATCAAGTCAGAATCCGACTCACCTTCTAGCTATGCGTAAATAGTAGGACCGACAGAGCTCTAACTTGGCAACGAGTCTAAAAGAAGGAACACTCTGAATTAAAACCTGTTAAACTCTATTTAAGAAATTGACCTTGTGTCGCATCCAGCTTGTGTGAAGGGTTAGTAAATAAATATATCAAACAGCTTTCCGTTGATACTGGATGCCGTGCGGAAGACCTGCTAGAGGCAGAGAGAGAGACAGAAAACAGAGACAGAGTTATAGTAACCCGCCCTGTCACTACGATGATGATGATGATGATGTTGATGATGATGATATATTTACCAAACACTCCACACGAATAGAACGTGACATAAGATTAATATCTTAAGCGGAGTTCTCCTAGACTGGTTGCCCAGTCTGTCCTACTATTTACCCATGGCTGCAGGGACAATAAATGGATTCATACCTTTCACAATTTCATTAGCGCTATGGGAAATACAAACAGTCTCGACCAGGATTTGAACTCGTCTCACCGTGTCCATTTCCTACAATGCTAACCATTACACCACACGCCTACACATGATTTATATGTGTGCGTGTGAGTGAGTGAGTGAGCGTGTGTGTGTGTATGTGTAATATATCTAATTAAAACCTCTGTATGTATATACAACGTATATTCAATTAAAACCGCTGTGTGTATATATTTTACCAACGCCTCCGCACAAGCAGGATGTGATACAAGGTAAATTTATTAAGCGAAGTTCAACAGGTTTGAATTCAGAGTTTTCCTTCTCCTAGACCGCTTGCCTTACCAAGGTTAAAGAACCCAGTCTGCCCTACTATTTACCCATAGCTAGAGAGAGAGAGAGAGAGAGAGTAGGATTCATACTTTTCCCAAGGATATTAGCGCTAAGTTAAAATGCAATTCCCAGAATTTGAACTCGGGCCGCGAGTCTATTTCCCATGACTTTAACCATTACACCACCCGCTTGTGTGTGTGTGTGTGTGTGTGTGTGTGTGTGTGTGTGTAGAATATATCTAATTAAAGTCTCTGTATGTATATACAACGTATATTCAATTAAAACCGCTGTGTATATATTTTACCAACGCCTCCGCACAAGCAGGATGTGATACAAGGTAAATTTATTAAGCGAAGTTCAACAGGTTTGAATTCAGAGTTTTCCTTCTTCTAGACCGCTTGCCTAACCAAGGTTAAAGAACCCAGTCTGCCCTACTATTTACCCATAGCTAGAGAGAGAGAGTAGGATTCATACTTTTCCCAAGGATATTAGCGCAAAGTTAAAATGCAATTCCCAGAATTTGAACTCGGGGCCGCGAGTCTATTTCCCATGACTTTAACCATTACACCACCCGTGTGTGTGTGTGTGTGTGTGTGTGTGTGTGTGTGTGTGTGTGTGTGTGTAGAATATATCTAATTAAAGCCTCTGTATGTATATACAACGTATATTCAATTAAAACCGCTGTGTGTATATATTTTACCAAGGCCTCCGCACAAGCAGAATGTGATACAAGGTAAATTTATTAAGCGAAGTTCAACAGGTTTGAATTCAGAGTTTTCCTTCTCCTAGACCGCTTGCCTAACCAAGGTTAAAGAACCCAGTCTGCCCTACTATTTACCCATAGCTAGAGAGAGAGAGAGAGTAGGATTCATACTTTTCCCAAGGATATTAGCGCTAAGTTAAAATGCAATTCCCAGAATTTGAACTCGGGGCCGCGAGTCTATTTCCCATGACTTTAACCATTACACCACCCGCTTGTGTGTGTGTGTGTGGGGGGTGTTCTTCAATGTCCGGCTGATGAAATGGCTCCATATCAAGTAAATGCCATTATGCCTGCTAAGTAGAATAAGTAACATATAAGTATATGGACTTTTAATTGCCCCAATAAGGAGCCAGGGGGCGGGAGAGAGAGAGAGAGAGAGAGAGAGTGAGAGAGAGAGGGGGAGGAAGAGAAAATGGGGCGGTGGTAGAGCAATAAGAAAAGAATGTGAAACGATGTCAGAATAAAGATGTTGATGTGTGTGGGGGGATGCCATATTTGCAAACCACTAAGACACTTAGAAAACTGAACAATTCCTACGCAGTGAACAAGACATGATCATTTGCATTAATGAGCTATTTTGATGATATATAAATCATGAATACATTTGACTAAGAAAAAATATTTATGTAGACATATATTTATCATACAAAGACATTCATATACATGACAGAGAATATATATATATATATACTAGCAAATATATGCACCCTCCGGGTGCAAGTATTTAAGTTTTAATGTCATAAAATATCAATATAAATTAGAAAGGCTAATGGAACTGAATAAGAATGCAAATAAAAAAAATTGGAACAGAGGGGGTATGATTGAAAAATAGAACAACTTTGAAACTAACTCTTCCATCATTTTCCATTACTCCCCTCTTTCATTGGTAAATTTTCCTAATTTAACTATTTAGTTAAAATAGGAAGTAAAGGATAATATTACAGTTATTTCTTCTTGTAAATAAATTTCTTTTAAGATTTATCCACGAGATTGTTGTTTATATTTCTTAAGATAAGACCAAACAATTAGAAATCAATAATACCAAGCACATATTTATTAAAATAAAATTTTAAATATCAATATGCAAATTAGCCTTCTCGTTCAAACTGTAAACCGCTATTTTGTTGTATATATAAATACAATTGCATGTTATTAGTATGTAGATGTGGTCAACAGTATTAATAATGTAAAACAATTTTTATTAATAACTGAGGTTTAAAAGAATGAAATCATGGAGAATTTGACGTAAATAATTAAGGGAATTGTGACTTGAGTAGTAATATAGTTTCGGTTACACACAGAAAAACACACAATCTCCATTATAATAAGATATATATATATATATATATATATATATATATATATATGGGAGAAATGTGAGGAGGTTAATCCGACAGTATGTGGAGAAAGTAGAGAAACACGGGATGTTATGGAAACTGGATGTTTATTGTCGACGATGCAACGTTTCGGTCTACATCATCAGGACCAAAAGCCCAGTTCTAGCTTCAATGAAAGATATTTTCAGAATGAAATATCTTTACCCGCCTCAATAGCAGCACAATATGGACCAATTATATCAAAGGGAAAATAGATAAGACATAGCAGAATAGCAAGTGTAGGATGTATGGAGTCAGAGGCGAAACGGTTAATCCCATAATAGGCCAATAAACTAAACATGACAGTAAACTAGCAGAAAAGGAGTACAAGACTGGACTGAGAACGGCGATCCACTGGGAATTGTGCAAATGATGAAATTTTGATGTTATATGTACAGACCAGAACCCTTCCGGGACAATGAGACGCATAAAATACTCTGGGATTTTGAGATACAAACGGATCACCTAATCCCGGTCAGAAAACCAAAGCTTGTGTTATTTACCTCGCATCTCACGCATCCGGGTGTGACACAAGGTCTTCATAATGTGAGATCACCCACGAAACGAAACTCATGGTTGATGGGTGCAAAAATGCGTAGATCCCATCAGCATTCCCTCTCAAGGGGACGCCTCAGGCACTGAGCAATAAACCCAGCCCTTCCCCATTAAATCAAGGGTATCTACGCCGTTAATTACTTAATCGGCCCAGGGAAAACCAGGTAAGTATTGTAAGCTAGTGTTAACAAGAAAATAAGAACTTTTTATCTTATAGATTTTCCGTTCTGACGGACCAGTGATTGAAAATGAAAGAAAAAATAATGGTAGACAAATATTTAGACCTTCATAAAGAACTGAAAAAACAATGATACATAAGAGTGACGCTGATACCAATTGTAGTTGGTGCCTTTGAAATAATCTCCAAGAGTTTGGAAAAGAAAATGAAGGATTTGGAAATCAGAAAAAGAATCGAGACCATCATGACAATACCATTGTTAAGATCGGCTAGAATATACAAAAGAATCAGGAGATGCAGAAGGGTTCGATGTCACTCAGATTCTAGTGAAAGACTACCATCTAATATATGTCTGTTGGATTATATGTCTCTTGGATTATTTCAGGTGTGCTGGAAACCGTCACTTAAACTTATAGACTCGGCGTGGGCGCGTGGATTAAACCCAGCCAATCAACATCTCGAATACGTGGTTAGTTAACTATTTAATAGCCGATCTGGAAAGCCGTTCATTTGCATGTATTCGCCATTAACGAACAAACCTGCAACCAAGGACTTTGCTCAACGCAAGGATTCTACCCAACACTAAGGGACACCAAGGAACAACCAAATGATTCTTAACTAAGGACAGCCTCTGTTTAATACAAGGGATCTCCATTGTAATGTGCTCACACTTGAAACCTAAAGATGGCCACAAAAAATCGTAACAAAATCAAGAGAAAAACTTATCAATGGAAATATCATACCTCCCCAAAGAGACGAGTGGGCCTGGGGGTAATTGCAAAGAAACATTGACTTCAGGATTACCAAATCTGTAGGACACGCAGTTTGAGAATATCATTTTTGGTAGAACAGGTATAATGGATAAATTGCCGATCTTGAAAGCTATTCATTTGTACGTATTCGCACTGGGCAAAGGGACCTAAACCAAGGACTCTCCTAAAAAAAGGATTCAACCCAACACTAAGGGACACCAAGAAACAACGAAAGAATTCTGCCCAACACCAAGGAACACCGAAGAACAACCAAAGGATTCTACCCAACAAGGAACAACCAAACTACAACATTAAGGAACGCCGAGGAACAACCAAAGGATTCTACCCAACACAAGGAACACGAGAACAACCAAAGGATTCTACTAACACTAAGGACATACTAAGGGACATCGAGGAACAACCAAAGGGTTCTACCAACATTAAGGAACGCCGAGAACAACCAAAGGATTCTACCCAACACTAAGGAACACCGAGGAACAACCAAAGGATCTACCTAACACTAAGGGACATCGAGGAACAACCAAAGGATTATACCCAAGACTAAAGAGATATACCAACTAAGGTTTTATTTTGCTCTTGTGACGAAATTAAAACGAATTAATTTTCTTTTATTGTTATTTCTATCTGTCATTTGTTATTGGTCGGTTGGTGTGTAAATATCTAATGTGTGTATCTGGTATACCTCGCACTTGTGTGTGTGTGTGTGTGTGTGTGTGTGTGTGTGTGTGTGTGTGTGTTATATGTAGTGTGCTATGTATTGAATTGTGGTTTGGTGTTGATTTCTTGTATGTAGTTGATGTATTTATTATATGTTATTTGATTATATTATATATATATATATATATATATATATATATATATATTATATATTCATGATATATTATAAAAGGCTTATATATATACACACATATATATAAATATATACATGCATATATATAAATCAATATATATCGAATATACATATATACAATCAAATGTATGTATAAAATATATACACATATATGCATGTGTGTGTAAACTATTTTGTATAAATACATATATGTGAAGAAAAAGTGGAAATGAATCCGACAGTATGTAACATTAGGAAAACTTGAAAAACACAAGTTCATAAACGAGTAAAGTTATTCGCCTACGCTGCAGTGTTTCGATTTGTTTCAATAGATCTTCATCAGGGTTTTCGTTAGTTTGAGGGAAAAATTAATATATCAGAAAATAAGAAATCTGCGAGA
>CM042182.1:29349156-29356656 GCA_023376005.1 Doryteuthis pealeii | reverse complement strand
ATGGAACGTTATTTTTTTTTCAGAATACAAGGTGTGTCCTAAAAGTATCGAGATATAGGTTTATTTACTAGGATAGAAATGAACAATGAATGGAACTTTTTTTTTCAGAATACAAGGTGTGTCATAAAAATATCGAGATTGAACCTGTATTTACTAAGATAGAAATGAACAATGAATAGAACGTTATTTTTTTTTCAGAATACAAGGTGTGTCATAAAAGTATCGAGATTGAACCTGTATTTACTAAGATAGAAATGAACAATGAATAGAACGTTATTTTTTTTCAGAATACAAGGTGTGTCATAAAGTATCGAGATTGAACCTGTATTTACTAAGATAGAAATGAACAATGAATAGAACGTTATTTTTTTTCAGAATACAAGGTGTGTCATAAAAGTATCGAGATTGAAGCTGTATTTACTAAGATAGAAATGAACAATGAATGGAACGTTATTTTTTTTTCAGAATACAAGGTGTGTCATAAAAGTATCGAGATTGAAGCTGTATTTACTAAGATAGAAATGAACAATGAATGGAACGTTATTTTTTTCAGAATACAAGGTGTGTCACAAAAGTATCGAGATTGAAGCTGTATTTACTAAGATAGAAATGAACAATGAATGGAACGTTATTTTTTTTCAGAATACAAGGTGTGTCATAAATATATCGAGATTGAAGCTGTAGTTAGCAAGATAGAAATGAACAATGAATCGAACGTTAATTTTTTTTTCAGAATACAAGGTGTGTCATAAATGTCTCGTGATTGAAGCTGTGTTTACTAGGATAGAAATGAACAATGAATGGAACGTTAATTTTTTTTCAGAATACAAGGTGTGTCATAAAGTTTTTTATTAATTCTTTATACATTTTTTTTTCAGAATACAAGGTGTGTCAAGGTGTACTAAGTTTGAGGTTGTATTTACCAAGATAGAAGTGAACAATGAATGGAACGTTAATCATTTTCAGAATACGAGTTGTGCAAAAAAATTACCAAAAGTCTCGATACTTTTTTGACACATCTTATATATAGAAGGACTTAAATGAGTCAGACACTATCTACCTAGGTTTTATCCGAATGGATCTTCAGGATATTTCTGACTCTTTTGGTGGGAGATTGATTCATATTCTTATTTTTGGTTCCAGTTACAATGCTTTAGATTTTGCTAAACGCTAATAATATCCGTTTTGTTCTGGCGAATATTTTCCCTGGAAACAGTGAGGAAATCGAAAGTCTTCCTATTAAAAAAGAACAAGAAAAAAAGCAATGAAATCGACAGATTGGCTTAATTCTTTAAGTTTCCTGTAATATCTCATTGGTTGCATGAAGGTGAATGGATGAGGAAATGTTTGATTTTCTTCCGGAAGAGTTTGGCAGATGGCCCAGAAATTCACCTGACCTCAATTCTGCTGAGAAACCTTGGAGCCATCTTGAAGGAGTATGTAGAAAATGGCCTCTTGATCTTGCAGTATTCCCGGTATGTTGGTTGGGGGGGGGTCGAAGTTTTCGAGGCGAATATGAAACCGGTCGATAAAATACGATATAAGATAGATAGCCCCCCCCCTCTGCCCATTAAAAAGATTACGAATACATGAAGTCATAATTATGTAAACGAAAAAATATATACAGTATGTAGGTAGAAAAATAGTCTTTTGTAGCTGAAAAGCTACTCTATCTAACGGTGTTAATTTCTGTTGTAGTTGAAATATTGTGTTGGAATAGTTTGGTATTACCCCACCCCACCATCTCGCCTATATATACAGGACGCTTCTGTAAAAAGTTAACCTTGGTTTGGCAGCCGGACTAGGAGAAGGAAAACAATTCAAACCTGTTAAACTCTCCCTAAAAACAGGCTTTCTATTGCATCCTACACTTGCGGAGGTATATATAACATATGAGTGTTTGTGTGTGCGTCTGTCTGTCTGTCTGTCTGTCTGTCTCTCTCTCTCTCTCTCTCTCTCTCTCTCTCTCTCTCTCTCTCTCTCTCTCTCTCTTAAAAAGAGGGTTATAAAATATTTACATTTTTGCCGATAAATTTGTAATCGTGTAATTAAAAAAAAAATTGTATCGTATATAATTACAGACCATAAATTCAAATAGATGGACCTTGAAGTAATAGCTATAAATGAGTACTCTACATTTCCCAGAGCTCCTGCCTTTAAATTAACCAAACGTCATATCCAGGATACGTGTGGATTCTGGATGTCATGCAGAAGACCTGCCAGGATCTATGACTGTGTGGGATGGTTGACGAGAGACAGACAGACAGACAGACAATAACTGAGAGAGACAGAGAGAGACAGATTTTAGCTGATTTAAAGACATTTTTACGTTGCATTCAAAAACCATAATCATTTTATTAACTAGCAGAAACTGTGGATATACCACAGTATGATAGTTTATTTATTACAACGTTTGATATGTTTACTAAAGAGCTATTGTAAACATTTCAATATGTAAAAAGTATATTAATCTTGATTTAATACTCTCTCATTTTTTCGGGGGTCGGGGGTATTTACATTGATTTGCCGATAAAAATCTGGGGGAAGACTCACGTATTCTTGCTCCCATACCTGTATATACAGGGTACTTTTTAAAAAATGGATACCATTTTTTATATAAATATCTGAGTAACTAAAAATAGTCTAGAGGGCGTTCAAGTGTAATGGTTATCGTCGTAGAAAATGGACACGTCCACTAGAGTTAAAATCCTGGATGAGGCTGTTTTCATTTCACATAGTGCTAGTACCATTAGGTCACGTATATATCCAACCATTTCCCCTCCAGCTATGGGTAAATTGTAGGACATACAAATCCCTTCAACCTTGGTCAACTGGTCTAGAAGAGGGAAAACTCTGAATTCAAACCTGTTAAACTCCGCTTAAAAACAGGCCTTGTGTCTCAGCCTACATTTGCGGAGAGGTTGGTTAAATATGTATTACATCTCTCTCTCTCTCTCTCTCTCTCTCTCTCTCTCTCTCTCTCTCTCTCTCTCTCTCTCTCTCTCTCTCTCTTAAAACACACACAAATGCTCCACACACCTGTTTAAAAATGGATATCATTAACATGTAAATGTCTGACTAACTACGTATGTAGCATAACGATGTTCACGGTACAAGAACGGTGTTTGTCGCATTGGCAAACTCAAGTTGTAGTTGTTGTCGCCGTTAGTAGTATTAATAGTCGTTAGTTCAGAAACAACATACACGCAAGTCGTATAGTCCCAAAGGGCTGTGTATTTATTTCTAGGCTCGTGGGTTCGTAAACTGAGTGAAAGAGAGGGAGTATCATCAAATTATTATATCGCCGAACATAGTATCATGTTTTGTACTGCTGTCCCACACTGATACGAGGGACCGGGACCAACATGTCTGCTCTCACTAGAGCCCAACCGAAAAAGAGGCAGATTTCCTTCTCCCCCGTTTCTCGTTTCGGCGTCTCATCCGTTTCCGGTCAAAGCCCGGAACTTCCGTTTTTATTTTTAAGTTTATTTCCGGGGTCATTCGTCGGTCACATTACTGGCACCACGCTTAGTATTTACTCTTCTAAATTTTAACCTTTGTTTGTTCTTATTTCTTTTTCCTCTCTTTTCCTTTCAATCCCCAAATTCTCCGTAGACCATAATAATGACGCCGCATGTAATCGAGACATTATCTCATCTATAGAAAGCGATATCAATATACGCATGGGAAAGCCATGGACTGATATTGAGAGATTATTCCTCATATAAAAATCTGATAAGATAAGAGCAAGAATTTTTCCAAGCTGTAACTGTGTTAGAGCTATTGTATGGCTGCACCACTTGGACGAATGAAACGCTTACAGATAAAAAACTACACAATGATACTGTGTGCTGGCTTGAACAAATCCAGGAAGCAGCTGTATAGCCACTTACATCCTTTCGCATAAGCTATCCAAGTAAGAATTAAAAACAAAACTTGCTGGACACTGCTGAAAATGCTCTAAGGTCAAGATCATGAGTTCTCATGTGGACATATATACAAGGACTGAAGTGGTGAAAAAAATGAATGAAGAAAGAAAGAAAGAAAGAGGAAAGAAAAAAATGAATGAAGAAAGAAAGAAAGAGGAAAGAAAAAAAAGAATGAAGAAAGAAAGAAAGAAAGAAAGAAAGAAAGAGGAAAGAAAAAAAGGAATGAAGAAAGAAAGAAATAATAAAGAAAGAAAAATATAAATGAAGAAAGAAAAAAAATGAATGAAGAAAGAAAGAAAGAGGAAAGAAAAAAAGGAATGAAGAAAGAAAGAAATAATAAAGAAAGAAAAAAATGAATGAAGAAATAAAAAAAGAAAGAGGAAAGAAAAAAATGAATGAAGTAAGAATTTAAAAAAAAATGCTGGACACTGCTGAAAACGCTCTAAGGTCAAGATCTTAAGTTCTCATGTGGACATATATACAAGGATTGAAGTGGTGAAAAAAATGAATGAAGAAAGAAAGAAAGAAAGAGGAAAGAAAAAAATGAATGAAAAAAGAAAGAAAGAAAGAAAGAAAGAGGAAAGAAAAAAATGAATGAAGAAAGAAAGAAAGAGGAAAGAAAAAAGGAATGAAGAAAGAAAGAAATAATGAAGAAAGAAAAATATGAATGAAGAAAGAAAGGAATAATGAAGAAGAAAAAAATGAACGAAGGAATAAAGAAAGAAAGAGGAAAGAAAAAAATGAATGAAGTAAAGATTAAAAAAAAACATGCTGGACACTGCTGAAAACGCTCTAAGGTCAAGATCATATGTTCTCATGTGGACATATATACAAGGACTGAAGTGCGTGGTGTAATGGTTAAAGTCAATGGAAATGGACTCGTCACCCCGAGTTCAAATCCTGTACGTTAATTGCATTTCACTTAACGCTAATACCCTTGGGAAAGGTATGGATCCTACTCTCCCTCCAACTATGGATAAATAGTAGGGCAGACTGGGCTCTTTAACCATGGTTAGGCAACCGGTCTAGGAGAAGGAAAACTCTGAATTCAAACCTGTTAAACTCCGCTTAAGAAATTGGCCTTGTGTCACATCCTGCTCGAGCGGAGGGGTTGGTAAATATATATATACAAGGACTGAAGTGCGTGGTGTAATGGTTAAAGTCAAGGGAAATGGACTCGTCACCTCGAGTTCAAATCCTGGATATGTTAATTGCATTTCACTTAGTGCTAATACCCTTGGGAAAGGTATGAATCCTACTCTCTCTCTCTCTCTCTCTCTCTCTCTCTCTCTCTCCAGCTATGGATAAATACTAGGGCAGATCGGGCTCTTTAAACTTGGTTGGGCAACCGGTCTAGGAGAAGGAAAACTCTGAATTCAAACCTGTTGAACTCCGCTTAAGAAATTGACATTGTGTCACATCCTGCTCGTGCGGAGTGGTTGGTAAATATATATATATATATACAAGAACTGACCAGTGTAAACCGACCTAATTCAATAATCTTTGTGTGGATATAATCTATATATATAAAAGAGAAGTTTGGTATGTACGTGTCGATGTATTACTCCAAATTCAGATTCGAAATCTTGCATACACATTAATATCCTTCTAACTACAAAACACTCCAAATTTGGTTATCAATTTTTACTGATTAAGGGATATAATTAATTAAACCAAAATCAACCGATTTGCACTACCTGTTTTCTATTATAGCTATACCAGCAGTTTAATTTTATTGAGCAAAATCGCATTCTAAGCCGTTCAGCTCGGAATCTTTCGCCTATTTATGGTCCAATATTTATATATATTCCGGTCATGGACCGGGTACTTTTGCTAGTATATATATATGCATATGTTTGTATAGGCATGTATGCATGCCCTGTCAATGATATTGAGCACGTTTTACACACACACACACACACACACATATATATATATATAAGGTGTGTCAAAAAGTATCGAGATTGAAGGTACTTTTAGACATACCTTGTATTTTGAAAAAATTAACGTTCCATTCATTGTTCATTTCTATCTTGGTAAATACAGCTTCAATCTCGGCACTTTTATGACACACCTTGTATTCTGAAAAACAATTAACTGCTGTGTGGAAGACCGGCCAGAAGGGATGACTGATAGGAGTGGGTGGTGAGAAATAGTCATAGGAATTCATGCAGCTGCTGCTGCTGCTGCTGCTGCTGCTGCTGCTGCTGCTGCTGACAATGATGATGATGATGAGGATATGAAGGCAAATGAAATTTGATATTATTTGAGAGTATCTCCATAGTCTAGACCAGAGTTTTTTCAGCCGGTGTGCCGCGAAGCTTCCGTGGGTGTGCCGCGGGTGTGCCGTGGGTGTGCCGTGAGTGTTGAAGACGGTTGATCATTCTTTTGCATTTTTATTCTATTACTTTATCTTTTGTTTTGATTTAATATTTTTTGTTTTAATTATGCTACTCTTGTAGCACATTTTCAGTATTCCTTTTCTTTTAAAATTTAAATAAGATTATTATATGTTTATATACTGATTTATGAAATGTAACATTTTTAAAAAAACAAATGATGTTTATAATTGCTGACAGAAATCTGTTTCGACCGCTTCAATAGATCGGTCATCATTAAGAGCAACATATGAGAGAAAGACGGAATGAACAACCGTTAGAAGAAAGGCTACAAACAAAACGCGCTATATAAAATAAAAGGGACCAATGACTAAATCACCCCTCCGCGATCTCGACACCTTTCTATTTCTGCATTCTTCCCTCCTCCCTAAATAGAAAGCATCGAATATTCATGGCTTGGACTATGGTTAACTATAAAATGTCTGTTTCGGAAGACACTTACTCCTGTCCTAAATAGAAGCATCAATAGTCATCATGGACAATGGTTAACTATAAAATTGCGGTTCGGATCCTTCCCTCCTTCCTAAATAGAAGCATCAATTATTCACTCAGGACAATTGTTAACTATGGAAGATGTTAAAATCTAGGATCCTTCTCTTCCTCCCTAAATAGAAGCATCAATATCATCATGGACTATGGTTAACTATAAAATGCTGGTTCGGATCCTTCCCTCCTCCAAATAAAGCATCAATATCATCATGGACAATTGTAACTATGAAATGTTAATTAGGATCCTTGCTCTCCTGGCCCTAAATAGAAGCATCAATATTCATCTGGACTATGGTTAACTATTAAAAATGCGTTTCGGATCCTTACCTCCTTCCTAAATAGAAGCATCAATATCACATGGGACAATGGTAACTTATAAAATGCTGGTCGATCCTTCCCTCCTTCACTAAATAGAGCATCAATATCATCATGGACAATTAGTAACTATGAAATGTTAATTAGGATCCTTCTCTCCTCCCAAATAGAAGCATCAATATTCTCATGGACTTGCTTATACAAAGAATTCAAACAGTTCAATATCTTAATCTAATTTAATGCTAAATTTTCTTTCTCGATTCACGCGATGAAATATTTTCATTATTCCATGATTTTATTTTTACTAGCACTTTTTCTATTTCTTTAAAAAAAAAAAAATTCTGCTTCTTTCTCAGATATTTTCTGCA
>CM042182.1:29334830-29344830 GCA_023376005.1 Doryteuthis pealeii | reverse complement strand
AGAAAGAGGGAAAAAATGAATGAAGAAAGAAAGAAAAAGAGGAAAAAATGATGAAGAAAGGAAAGAAAGAGGAAAAATGAATGAAGAAAGAAAAAGAAAGAGGAAAAAAATGAATGAAGAAAGAAAAAAAGAAAGAGCAAAGAAAAATGAATGAAGAAAGAAAGAGCAAAGAAAAAATGAATGAAGAAAGAAAGAAAGAAAGAAAGAAAGAAAGAGGAGAAAGAGCAAAGAAAAAATGAATGAAGAAAGAATGAAAGAAAGAAAGAGGAGAGAAAAAAATGAATGTAGAAAGAAAGAAAGAGCAAAGTAAAAAATTGATGAAGAAAGAAAGAAAGAAAAAGCAAAGAAAAAATGGATGAAGAAAGAAAGAAAGAAAGAGCAAAGAAAAAAATGGATGAAGAAAGAAAGAAAGAAAGAGGAAAGAAAAAAATGGATGAAGAAAGAAAGAAAGAAAGAAAGTAAGAGCAAAGAAGAAAAAAAGAAAGAAAAAATGAAAACGAAAAAATATGTAATGAGAATAAAAAGAAGGAAAAACCTATGCAAATCCGACAGGTGTTCCCTGTTGGAGTGAGCCAGTTCCCTTCCCGCAATTCCCCTGTTGTCCAGCATGACATTCACTTGAGGCCTTTGATTTATGGTCGTTCCTTTCTACCCCCACTCCACCCACCACCATAGTCACGTGTGTGTGTGTATGTGTGTGTATATATATGTGTGTGTGTGTGTGTGTGCAGGAAGGGGAAACCTAATCGATTTTAATGGTGACCAGCTGCTTACCGCGCTATCTCAAGTGCAGGGACAACCTTGTATCAACGACGTTTCTTTAGCTTTCTTTCTTTTATCCAATCAGATGACAGGATTTGCCTCATTCATTGTTGATTTAGACCCTTAAAGTCCCCTGAGTGATGATTAGGCCTGTTACGTCACCGAAAGTGAGTGCTATCCTGCAGAGTAACTACTTCAATCGATATGTACAAGGGACCCTTCACGATTTGTCAACGATGTTGACTGTTCAACATGTGATAAACAGATGGTGTTCATTGTTGGTTTAGGTCTCAACGGTGGGTCATACGGACCCCAGGGACCATATCACATTGGGGGGGGGGTATGCAAGTAATAAATATTCAGTTATAAAAATACAATTGTTGGACAAACACACATACACAGAGAGAGAGAGAGAGAAAGAGAGAGAGAGAGAGAGGAGAGAGAGAGAGAGAGAGAGAGAGAGACGCAGAGAATTTAGAGGAAGAATCCAAGAGAATGGACAGAACCTAGCAGCAAGCTAACACCCCCAGACCTTCAAAAATCTTCTGACGAAAAGATATTTAACTCATAATATCTATACATATATACATGTGATTATTTTCACCGTCAGCACAGTCTCTACCAACTGAGCACGTTACTCTCACTTCCTGACACCCCAAACACAGCAGTCGTCAAATTTAACTTCTGGTCCAGACACTTTCGCTCTCTGCCGATATCAGCCACTATCCGTTTTTTTATCATCGTTCGGCTACTCTTTATGCAAATTCCGACTCGTCTCATCCGGGTCTCTGCCAACAGCATCTCAGCTACGAGGAGGTAGCAAGTTCAAATATACGTAGCCACTCGCCACACTCCTCCCCTTCGCACAGGCCACTTTGTTTGTGGGGGCTAGGAATCCGCTCATCCACAGTTCTGCCCTTCAATTTCGCTACAGTATATGTATGTCCGGAGGAAACTATGAAAATAAAACAATTAAAGACAAACCAAATATATATATACACATTCACTATCACCAGAGCTTGCTTTTTGAGCAAAAATAATGAAGGTTTGATTTATAATAGTGAAGATACTTAAAAAATAAAATTTAAATGATAATAGCGTAGATTTGTTTGCATTTAATATTTTAAATAGTAGACATTAATTTTTATTTGCAGAGAGGCTGGATCAACGCAGCGTCTTTTGTTTTTACATAGGGATTTTAATGGGGCATACTACCAGGATCCAACTCGCGTTTCAATAATAATGGATCTGTGGGACTAACCTTTTTTGGATCCCCTCTACCCAGGCGATGCCGGGTAGCCGCTTCTAGTTAAGAATAAATCAAGGTTGATAAACAACAGCATAGTTACCTCATTGTTCTTTACACTTGCATTGTGATAGCCTTCAAAACTAACCACCAAACCAATACAATAAGATTTTTTAAATATCGAATAGCTTGGGGTAACCAGAGTAAAACAGCAATCAAAGGGGTCCATAAGTAAAAATAAATAAATAAATAAAATAAAATAATAATTTAGAACCGCTGATTTTGACACTGAGTTCTCAACCACAGGTCAAAATTGACCCCGAGTGTTCATGTAACGTTATTGGGGATCAACAAAAATATAAAATTTCTATTTTAGTGATTCAGAGAGCAATTCTACTCTAGAACAATTGTTATTATTGAGAATTAAATTTCTACTATAATCTACGAAATATTGTGGCTCTAAGGCTCCAAGGTGGATACTCTACTGACAGAGCTAAACCAGAATCAACTATGATTTATGAAATAAACCACTGAAAATGAATTAGAAAATTATTTTATTATTATTTCATTCCTTAAGAATTGTTCATACCAGCGTAATAATAATCTTCCACTAGAGTCTGAATGACAACAAGTCTCATTAGATCTCCAGGACTCTTCTGAGTATTCTAGCTGATTTCATCAATGCTGTTGTTTGAATGGTCGATTCTTCCTCTGATTTCCATTTACTCTAATCTGTTTTCTAAACTTTTGGAGACCGTTCCAAGGGCACCAACTACAATTAGTATCCCTCATATTCCACTTTTTTTTTTCAAACCTTTAGCAAGGTCCAGGTATTTGTCTCTTTTCGTTTTCTTTACCCTGTGATTCTGGGACAGCAAAATCTGCCATTATCTGCGTTATTCAGACTATTGTCCTCATCGTCATTGTTATCTGTACAACGTTTCGGTCGATATGCCCTCCGGCCTTCTTCAGGTATTTCTTCTCGGACTCGGGGTTCTTTTTGGACTCGGGGACGTTCTTGTCGTAATCAGGAGCCATCACGGAACTTTGAACCTAACCCTTTATTCAATCTACGGGGGTATCCTGTTCTCATTCCGCTAACCATAGTTAGGGTAGGGGCGTTAAGCTGTGTTAATTATTATTCTATGTTACTGTTGCCCTTGATCAGGATTGAACCTAGAGATAACTGTCACTTAGAACTGTCTTAACCTAACTGCCTTATACACTAGGCCATGTGTCCAATATATCTCAATACTGCTGTAGTCTGGATGGTCTCGATTCTTCTTCTGATTTCCAGTTCATCTAAACTCTTTTCTAGACCCTGGGAACCGTTCCTAAGGCATCAATTACAATTGGAACGATCTTCACCTTCATGTTCCACAGTTTTCTTAGTTCTCTAGCAAGGTCCAAGTATTTGTTAATCTTTTCGATTTCTTACATTTTCAATCGGTGGTCGGTACAATCCACGAGATAACAGGTTCTCTTCTTCTTGTCGATCAATACTAGGTCTGGTCACCTGGCGGGATTAGGTGATCCGTCTGTACCTCGAAGTCCCAGAGAATTTTATGCGTCTCATTCTCCAGGTGGGTTCAAGCTTGTGCATATACCATTTAGTTGTATGGGGAAAATTGAATTTCTTGCACAATTCCCAGTGGATTACCTTTCCCACCGAATTGTGCCTAATCTTATATTCTCTTTGTGCTAGTTTGCTGCATTCGCTTATTATATGATTGGCCGTTTCGTATCTATCTATCTATCTATCTATTATTATTATTATTATTATTATTATTATTATTATTATTCACTCCTTTTGAGTTTTTCACATCAGCGTTAGCTGATGATCTTTCACTGGAGTCTGAGTGACAGCAAGTCTCCTCAGGTCTCCAGGACTCTTCTGAATATTCTGGCAGATTGCAGCAGTGCAGTGTTCTGGATGGTATCAATTCTTCCTCTGATCTCCAGATTTTCCAAACCTTTTTCCAATCCTTTTGGGACTGTTCCAAGTGCACCAACTACAATTGGTAAAACTTTGACTTTCGTATTCCATAACTTTTTCTCTGGCAAGGTCCAAGTATTTGTCCATTTTTTCATTTTCTTTTAGCTTCACTCTGTGATCTGCTGGAACTGCAAAATCCACCAGTTGACAAGTTCTTTCTTTTTTGTTTATCAAAACTAGATCTGGTCTTCTTGCTGGGATAAGGTAACCCGTTTTTATCTCAAAGTCCCAGAGAATTTTATGCGTTTCGTTCTCAAGAACAGATTCTGGT
Organism: Doryteuthis pealeii; assembly: GCA_023376005.1. NCBI lineage: Eukaryota > Metazoa > Mollusca > Cephalopoda > Myopsida > Loliginidae > Doryteuthis > Doryteuthis pealeii. Next base: position 29,340,555 of record CM042182.1, on the reverse strand, counting down.
TTATGCATATACCATTTTGTTGTATGGTCAAAATATTATTATTATTATTATTATTGTTCCTTTTTAGTTTTCACATCAGCATTAGCAGATGGTCTTTCACTGGAGTCTGTGTGACAGCAACTCTCCTCAGGTCTCCAGGTCTCTTCTGAGTATTCTGGCAGATTGCAGCAGTGCAGTGTTCTGAATGGTTTCAATCCTTCCTTTGATATCCAAACTTTCCAAACCCTTTTCCAATCCTTTTGGGACTGTTCCAAATGCACCAACCACAATTGGTATCACTTTCACTTTCATGTTCCATAACTTTTTCCGTTCTCTGGCAAGGTTCAGATATTTGTCCATTTTTTCATTTTCCTTTAGCTTTACCCTGTGATCTGCTGGCACTACAAAATCCACCAGTTGACAAGTTCTTTCTTTTTTGTTTATCAACACTAGGTCTGGTCTTCTTGCTGGTATAAGGTGATCCGTTTTTATTTCAAAGTCCCAGAGAATTGTATGCGTTTCGTTCTCAAGAACAGATTCTGGTTTATGCATATACCATTTTGTTGTATGGTCAAAATTTTATTATTATTATTATTATTATTATTATCAAAAATAATGAAAGTCAAAACAATATGTTTGGGTGACAAATCCTTATAATGTGGGTGTGGGGGAGATATTTTTCCCATATAGAAATATCAAATTATTTATATCTAATTTTGTCTATAATCTTTTAGGTCATTTCTAAATTAGTAGAGAAAGGAGATAAACTCTAAAACCGCAACAGTTAACAGATATTACCAAATATGGATTTTTCTGTTTTTTTGTTTATATGGTAATAAGTAGGTAAAGGAAATAGATTTATATCGCCCCTTCCATCTGTTAACCAGTATAATGTGTTTGTATATATCTTAATGCACCGATACTCTCTCTCTCTCTCTCTCTCTCTCTCTCTCTCTCTCTCTCTCTCTCTCTCTCTCTCTCTCTCTCTCTAACGAAGCAGTCATTTCTTTCTTTCTTCTATTATTTAGTTAACTAGTTTTATGGCAATCTTGTCTTCTATTATTTAGTCAACTTTACATACCCGCTTCCACCCCTCCACCTCCAACCCCCCTCTCTCTCTAAACAAGAAATATGACAAATTTCTATAAATGAACAAGAATTACGACAAATTACGATAATAAGAATTATGACAAAAAAGAAAAATAAGAATTACGACAAAAAAAGAAAAATAAGAATTATGACAAAAAAGGTTTAATGTTTTTTTTCTTTCGAATGGAAAAAATAAATAAACAAGAATTAAGACAAAAAAGAGCCCCCCCCCCACCTTTCAAATACATTTAACTCCCTAAGTTGGTTGTTTTCTTTTCTGTGGCGCCGAAGGTTGGGGTCGTTATTTTTAAAATTCACCGGGCAGCAATTTCGGAGGCAGGGGACCGGGACGCAATTCCTCATAAATCACCAATATTTGTAACAAACTCTTCCTAGTCGTAAATGAATTGATGCCTAGGGTCGGGGAGCTGCATCTAACCAATTTAAGTTTTGTGTGTGTAGTACTGATATGGTAATATGATAAGATGGTATATATTTTATGGTTAATTCATCAATAATTCAAAATTGGTTGACTTTAAGATTTTTATATAACATTTTTGGATTCCTTGGGCAAAAAATGCTTTTATAAAACAATTTCTAGTTGTAGGGAATCTCTAGGACTCATTTTACATGCAAAAATAGATTACAAAAAGTCGCCATTTTTCGCCAAACCCACCAAATTTGGAGAGTTAAAAATCGACATAACTCTGCCAATTTTGGGAATTGGAAGCTCAAATTTTGGGGAATGTCTGACTTTAACATAATCCACATCTGGGTAAAATTTCAGAAAAAATTAACGGGTGGATGACAATTTAACTTTTTTCTGGATGATTTGAGATGGAATTAGCCATTACTCTTGTATTTATCTGCTTAGAAACTATGGTAATATATTTTAAGAATTTAGTGTTTATCAGAATTCAGAACTGGACGGACTGGACAATCTTTAAACTGATCTATTTGTTTGTGTCATTTTCGTTGTCCACTGACAAGACAAGATTAGAATCGCCGCTTAAAAGTGGAAGCAAGTGAAATTTTAACATGATTAGTGAATTATCTTTTACAAGCTGTTACTAAATGCATTTAACTTCAACCCGTTTTTCAACAGCAAAATTTATTTACCAGATTTTTGGCGCGATCGCATCTCCGATTTCTTGTTTAATTTTTCTTTGTTTTTCACTCCTTTTTTATATCATTTTATTTACAACTTGTATAGAAAGTATTGATCATAAATATTTGGACAGATTGTTAGTTGGCTGGTTGCTTGGTTGGTTTATTTTACGACGTATCATCTCTTTTGTGTCATTTAATGCTGAATCAAATTATTTTGATAAACAAGGGACTCAGATTGTTTGATAATAATAATAATAATAATAATAATAATAATAATAATAATAAATTTGGATTTGGAAGCTCAAATTTTGGGGATTGTCTAACGCCATTTTTCGCAACCCTCTCAAATTTGGAGAGCTAAAGATCGATATAACTCCCCCAATTTTTGGAATTGGAAGTTCAAATTTTGGAGATTGTCTAACTTTATCATAGTCCACGATTGGACAAAATTTTAGAAAAATTGAAGGGGTTGGGTGACATGGCCTGGATCATTTGACATGGAATTACCTGTATATTAAAAGGGGTACATGCTATATTGAAAGGGGTAGCGAAAGGCACCCGGTAAGAATTGGACTTCAAATTTGTTATTACATCATGAAGAAGTTCGCTTAATAAAATCTAAAATCTTTCCATACATATATCATATTCCACACCTGGAAACAAATTCAGAAAAATTGAAGGATCTGGGTGACAATTTAATTTTTTCTGGATGATTTGGCACGGAATTACCCATACGTTTAGTTTTATGACACCTTATGTTATATAATAGTTAACAAGCAAATCTAACAGCCCAATGTTAATGAGTTCGACTGTTGCATAGCGCCTTCTTCACTGGCACTAAATAATTATAATGTTATATATCTCTTTCTTTCTTCTATATCTGGTCGTATTTTCTTCTGGCCGGCTTTGGTATTCTGATCGTCTTTGGTATATCTTCTAACATCTTGACTTGGTCTGGCATCTTCTAAGATCTTGCGTCTGGAGTCGACTTATGGACTTCGGTCTGGTTTTCTGTTAGGGATGTCTCTCTATCAGAAGCCCTGTGTCATTGTTAGTTTTTAGATAATAAACACAAGACATCGGTTTATTTTGATGTTACTTTATTTTCAATCCCCAACCCAGACATCTGCTAACTAACATAGCGCGCGTGAGTTCCAGTTTTAGGCAGGACCTAAAATGGCCGACTGGTCTGCCTGACGTCTAACTGCAAACTGGGGACTCTGAAAAAGGTCCCACGTGACTTCACATATTTGGCAGGCTTCTGTAATTTTCCATGGAAGGACCCGGCCATGATATGAAAAGGGTCATCCCCTCAGAATTACAGGGGATTGACAATAATCTTATGCCACCGCATATATTATGTAACACGACACTCACTAGGTTCTCCATATTTTGTGCGGTAGGTTTAGTTTCTTTTTTTAATAACATATCAATCTGCGTGGGTTATTTAATGTAGTGGTACCATTTAAGCCATAGATGTGGGAATGAGAGTTCATACCATTCCCAAGGATATTAATGCGAAATTGAACGTAATAGCGCAACTGGAGTTCGAACTCACTTACAAGGATGTCGCAGTACAGAAAGCTAGCCACTGCGTAACGGGGACACCAACCTCTGGTAGTAGGCCAAATTAAACTACATGATAGACCATACATATAATGCATAATAATTATCGCGTTATATATATATATATATATATATATATATATTATATATATATATATATATATATATATATATATATATAATATATATATATATATATATATATATATATATATATATATATATATATATAGAGAGAGAGAGAGAGAGAGAGAGAGAGAGGCGCGTGGGATAGTGGTTAGAGTCGTGGAAAATGGGCTCGTCGATTCGAGTTCAATTCCTAAACGAAACTGTTGGCATTTCACATAGCGCTAATACCCTTCGGAAAGGTATGAATCCATATATTCTCCCTCCAGCTATGGGTTAAATAGTAGGGCAGACTGGGCCCTTCAGCCTTGGGTAGGTAACCAGTATAGGGATAAGTCTGAATTAAAAATTCCTGAGGTCGGTCGTTGATTGGGTTTGTGGCATTCCTTGATGCACCAATTCTTTCCTATCGAATGTGCCAAAAAGTGTGGATGGTCCAACACAAGCCTTCACCACTATGAACAAATCCCTGTGTGGATGTTCATTGTGTGTATGAACCCTCATCTCGACGGGAGAGTCCTTTTTTTTAAATATATTATATACATGTGTGTGTGTGTGTGTGTGTGTGTGTGTGTGAACATGCTTCTGTATGTGTGCGTATGTGCCTGTACCTCAGAGTCATCTATATTTTATACTGTTTTTTATCTAAATCGGATACTTGCAAACGTTTACGAAAAATTCTAATTCATTCTCATTTGTTACAATGTCGCCCTCCAACACGTTAGCCACTGCGCCACGGGAACTCCAACCTCTGGCGATAGGCAAAATTAAACTAAGTGATAGACCATGCATCCAATGCATAATAATTATCGCTTTGTGTGCATATATATATATATATATATATATATATATATATATATATATATGCATATGTGGTGTGGTGTTGGTGTGTGTGGTTGGTGGTGTGTGTGTGTGTGTGTGTACATGCTTCCGTATGTTTATATATATGTGCCGATACCCCAGAGACATCTATGTTTTATGTTGTATTTATCTAAATCGGCTACTTGAAAACGTTTACGAAAATCTTTGATTCATTCTCCTATCGACTCTTATATCTGACCTAGATTTCCGTTTGAATGCCCCACAGGTGACACAGCTGCAGTGATTATGAATTCCGGACCCCTCGGCAAGGTGGATGACACACCAATTAAAGCACAGAGAGAGAGAGGGGAAGGGAGAGAGAAAGAGGGAGCGAAAAAGAGAGTCGCACTCTTTCGACTCTGACTTCTTTTTGTATAACACCAGTCCCCCCCCCCCCATAAAGTCACAGTACATCAGCGTATATTTGTCATCTCTTTCCCGGGGGTCACCTGGTGATCTTAATCAACCAAATTTAAGAATTCTCTTCCGGAAGTTCCGAATGGTGACCTTCAACGCCCCCCCCCCCCCGAACGATAGAGAAAAGGCCAGTAGGCGGGGAAAAAAAAGAAAGGACATTTTTCTTTCTTTACTTGGTAAAAAGACACTCCGAAAGTAACGCCTCCTATTTACTTACTCAAAACCTATCATCATCACCATGACACGCTATAAGCACGGATATCAATGACAATCTCTCTCCATCCGTCCATATCACTCATTGTTCCCGGAAGGTCCTCTGCGCAGCATCAAGTATCCGTACAAATCTGGTCAATGTACGTATTTGCTGGCCGGCCCACACTGGCGTGCCCATGTACTGGTTTCCACCGGAGGAAGTCATTTATGAGTTTGTCCTTTATTCTCCAGCAGTGTCCTGCGTATCTTGTCCGTCTTACTCGGGTAGTGTGTGTGATATGGAGCTGGTGACCGTACAGCTGTTTTCTTGTGGGGTGTTGTTTCCACGTTTTGTTTAGAATCGCACGCAGCATTCTTGTGCAGC
>CM042182.1:29252330-29332330 GCA_023376005.1 Doryteuthis pealeii | reverse complement strand
TGTACCAAATTTTGGGGGTATTTTTTACCTGTATGATGGGATATTTAAAAGTTCACAATTTGTACACATGTTCAGATAAAGCCTAAGCATTATTGTAATCTGAGTTTTTTTCTGATTTTTTCAGTGCAAAACAAGTGAGAAGTGTAAGAGCCGCTGTCAGCGGTTTACCGTAGTTTCAAAGTGATTTGAGAGCCACAGTGAGCGGCTTAATGTAGGCAAAGAGTTTTTTAAAATTCTACGAGCGGGCTTCAGATACGCTAAATCTGGTGGTATGGAGGGTGCGGTAAAGTTTTTCCACCCGAATGAGGCGATTTTCTCCCGTCCTGATGCTTATGTGTAGTCAAGTATTATCATGCAGAAGGAGGACATTGTTGATTGGCAAGTTGGGATTCTTGTTCTGAACTTTGTTAGGGTCTCAATGTAGGCCTTAGTTTTATGATAATAATAATAATAATAATAATAATAATAATAATAATCTTATTATAATGGAGATTGTGTGTTTTTCTGTCTGTAACCGAAACTATATTACTATTCAAGTAACAATTCCCTTAGTTATTTACGTCACCTTCTACAGGATTTTATTTTTATTTAAACCTCAATTATTAATAAAATTGTTTTACATTATGAATACTGTTGGTAACATCCACATACTAATAACATGCAATTATATTTATATATACAACAAAATAGCAGTTTACAGTGTGAATGGGAAGGCTAATTTGCATATTGATATTAAAAATCTGATTTTAATAAATATGTGCTTAGTATTACTGATTTCTAATTGTTTGGTTTTATCTTAATGAATATGAGCAAAAATCTCAGGGATAAATCTTAAAGAAATCCATTAACAAGAAAAAATAACTGTAATTTTATTCTTTACTTCCTATTTTAACTAAATAGTTAAATTAGGAAAATTTAGCAATGAAAGACGGGAGTGAGGGAAGAGTAAGTTTCAGTTGTTCTATTTCTTTATTATACCGCCCTCTGTTTCAAATATTTTTATCTGCTTTCTTATTTAGTTTCATTAGCATTTCTAATTTGATACAATATTTTATTACATTAAAACTTAAATACTTGCACCCGGAGGGTTCATATATTTGCTAGTAATAATAATAATAAAATAAAAAATGGCATTACTTTTAGACTCACCCTCGTATGTTCTCCTGAAGTTGGAAGTGCACATAAACATACAATTATTAGAAATACAGAGATACCTTGACTTACGAGTACCCACTAATGAATTTCCGAGTTACGAGCTGTTACTGCCAGTTTTAAATACAGTAGTGCCTTGATTTACGAGTGCACCAACTTATGTGTTTTCCGAATTACGCGTTGTCACCTTGTTGATTTTTTGCTTTGTGTTGCGAGCTAAGTTTCCAGATTTATAAATTAAAAAAAAAATTCAGTCGAACTTTGACTTACGAGTGCCTTGACTTACGAGTTTTCTGAGTTAAGAACTGTAATCTGGTCGATTGTGTTCACAGCTAAAATGTGAGGTACGAGCGAGCTTCAGATACGCTTTTGTTGATAATTTCACTAAAAACATTTAAGTGTCCAAATTTATTACGCCAAAGAAAAGTACAGTAGAACTTTAACTTACGAGTGTCCCAGCTTAGGAGTTTTCCGAGTTACGAGCAGTTACTCGGTCCATTTTTTTTTTTTTTGCTTTGTGATAACAGACACACACATACATGAACCACACACACACAGAGAGAGAGGAGAGAGAGAGAGAGAGAAGCACACATACACGTACCTGCAAATGAACAGAATCAGACATAGAAAAATGCACATACATGTATATCCACAAAATTGTGTATATGGACACAAATGTAGGAAGCGCGTGGTGTAATGGTTAAAGTCATGGGAAATGGACTCGTCACCCCGAGTTCAAATCCTGGACGTGGTAATTGCATTTCGTTTAGCGCTAATATCATTGGGAAAGGTATGAATCTTACTCTCCCGCCAGCTATGGGTAAATAGTAGGGCAGACTGGGCTCTTTAACCTTGGTTAGGCAACCGGTATAGGAGAAGGAAAACTCTGAATTCAAACCTGCTGAACTCCGCTTAAGAAATCGACCTTGTCTCGCATCCTGCTCGTGCGGAGGGGTTGGTAAATATATATATGGACACAAATGTACGAGGGTAGTCAAAAAGTAATGCCATTTTGTTTAGGACAAGTAAAATTACCAACACAGAAACACGTATCATACATCAAAATGAAGCTGGTCCTCTGTCTATCACATCCCTACTCCTCCACATAGTCACCGTTTCTCTCAATGGCAATGTTTCACTTTCGAACGAGAGCATGTATCCCTGCCCCGTAAAAATCTGTTGTCTGTTCCTTGTGCTACTTCTTCACAACAGATTTCACTTCCTCGTCATCACTGGAATAATGTTTGCCTTTCAAACCCTCTTTCATGAGTCTGAAGATAGATGATAGTCTAAATGCGCTAAATCTGGTGAATGTGGAGGATGCGGTAAAGTTGTCCACCCGAATGAAGCGATTTTCTCCCTGGCTCTGATGCTTATATGTGATCGAGCATTATCATGCAGAAGGAAGACATTGTTGATTGGCAAGTTGGATATTACTCGTTGGATTTGGTTTGGTTTGGTTTGTTTTGTTTTGTTTTACGGCATATCAACCTCGGGGGGTCATTTAATGCCGACAAAGTTGTGAAATAAATTCATTCTTAATGCATAATACAATTTTGTTTATAAACTCATGTTTTTCTATTTAACCCATAGATAGGACCCTAACAGGTACTACCACTCCGGGTCAGAGTGGACCAGGGAGCTATTGAAGTCAGTTAGCCTGCTGTTGGTTTTAATAACATCAGCTAAACAGAATTAAAGCAGTGTCCAATACAGCTGGTATAAATAGGAATGAAGAATGATCCATTCATGAATCAAGGTGATTTGGGTCATTTCATTCCTTGAGCTCTGATTGGCTGCCTGACTGGTTGATTTGCATGACACTGTGGAGTCCCATATATACTTGGTCACTTGGCAGTGGACTTTGTGTCATTTCGAGCTTGTATTCAGTTACAATCGCATGCCACCCTGTCTTCCCAGTTTGACGGTAATTGGAACTTATTCTACAGGAACAATGATGATGAAGGGGTGCTCCACATTCCCCAAACCTCCAAAACTGGAACCTCACCATCAGATAGAGTTTAACGTCATTCCCAGGACATGTAGACCTTCAATCACCGCCTTCTACCATCCATATGATAAAAAGGGATTGGGGCTTGCCATAAGGGCAATAGGGTTGGGAAAATCATATAGGTGCTAGGGCTTGACGTGACCAACCGATTGATCGGAGGGGGCCTCTCCGACCGCCCGTCTAGCCCAAGATAGGGCCAAAGTGGAGTATTGCATGTCATGAACTGCTCATCCACGTGGGTTCTATCCTTAAGCATCACGGGTCGCCACCCACGGCCAACAGGTGGCTCCATTGGGGGAGTCTTACCCTCTGCAGAGGTGCAGTCGGTGTATTCTAACGCCCCAGCCGACAGGGTGGTTACTCGTTGGATTCTTGCTCTGAACCTTGTTAGGGTCTCAATGTAGGCATTAGTTTTTGGGTTGTTTTTTTTTAAGTTCACATGAAATCTTATTATAATGGAGATTGTGGGTTTGTCTGTCTGTAACCGAAACTATATCACTACTCAAGTCACAATTCCCTTTGTTATTTACATCACATTCTCTATGATTTTATTTTTATTTAAACCTCAATTATTATTAAAATTGTTTTCCATCATTAAGATTGTTGACCATATCTACATACTAATAACATGCAACTGTATTGATATATACAGCAAAATAGCGTTTTAAAGTGTGAATGGGAAGGCTAATTTGCATATTGATATTAAAAATTTGATCTTAATAAATATATGCTTAGAGTTATTGATTTCTAATTGTGTGGTTTTATCTTATTGAATATGATCAAAAATCTCGGGGACACATCTTAAAAGAAATTCATTAACAAGAAGAAATAACTGTAATATTATTCTTTACTTCCTATTTTAACTAAATAGTTAAATTATGAAAATTTACCAATGAAAGACGGGAGTAATGGAAAATGATGGAAGAGTTAGTTTTAAAGTTGTTCTATTTTTCAATCATACTCCCTCTGTTTCAAATCTTTTTATCTGCATTCTTATTCAGTTTCATTAGCCTTTCTAATTTAATTTGATATTTTATCATATTAAAACTGAAATACTTGCACCCGGAGGGTGCATATATTTGCTAGTAAATATAATGGTATTACTTTTAGACTCACCCTCGTATGTTTTCCTGAAGTTGGAAGTGCACATAAACATACAATTATTAGAAATTCAGAGGCACCTTGGCTTATGAGTACCCCAACATGAATTTTCCGAGTTACGAGCTGTCACTCGGTCGATTATTTGGTTTGTTTGGTTGGTTTGGTTTATTGATTTTAACGGCATATCAACCCGTCCGGGGTTATATCATGCCTAACGATTAGGGTGTAATACATATTGTGTATTCCTATATATACTTTTAGTAATTGGTTTTAAAATTGTGTTAGCATTATTGGGGATTATATTGTATGGCATTGATTTGTTTCATGTCTATATTCTATGGTATAATTTTATTTCCCTCAAGAGGGAGAAAATATCCTCTATGTTAACATTTTCAAATAGATCCTTCATATTGTTTGCTTTAAAATAACGGTTTCTGATGTGAGCAAAAAATCTGCATTCCACGAATAAGTGTTTAACTGTCAGGGGTGTTTGACATGTTTCACATTGTGGTTGTTGTTCTTGTTTGAGTATATAAGAGTGTGTTAGTTTTGTATGACCAATGCATAATCGGGATAAAATGAGTTGTTCCTTTCTAGACTTCCTTAAAGTTGTTCTGCAGATTCCCAAAGTGGGTTTGATTTGAGGTACGAGTGAGATCTAGATACGCTTATGTAAATAAGTTCACAAAAACATTTAAGTTTACAAATTTATTATGCCAAATGAAATATCATTTATAAGAAATAAACATTAAAACATGGAGATGGTTTAACTCAGTCGTTAGAGCTTTCGTCTTGGAATAACAAGTTCCTTGTTAAATCAGCGCATGTGTAGCACAGCTTCGGTAAACTGATCTGTGTGGTAAAAAGGAGAGATAACGGTAGGTATGGCATTCCACCTCAGTAAAAACAATCTACTTGTTTAATCGCTAGCAAAAGGGGATAGACTCCCACATTGTTTGGCTGATATAGACAATAGATCACTCAGTAAACTTTACTTACTCACAGCATATAATTCATTACATTCTGTTTTTTTATTTTTTATATAAAACAATACTATTATCTGCGTTATTTGGACTATTGTTCTCATCTTCATTGTTATCTGTACCTAAAGAAGTTTCGGCCGATATCTCGTTTCGGCCAATATGCCCTCCGGCCTTCTTCAGGTATTTCATGTCAGACTCGGGAACCTTCTCGGACTCGGGAGCCATCACGGAACTTTAAACCTAACTGTTAAAGTTCAAAGTTCCGTGATGGCTCCCGATTACGACAAGAAGGTTCCCGATTACAAGAAAGTTCCCGAGTCCGAAAAGAAGGTTCCCGAGTCCAAGAAGGTTCCTGAGTCCGACATGAAATACCTGAAGAAGGCCGGAGGGCATATCGGCCGAAACGTTGAACAAATAACAATGAAGATGGGGACAATATTCCGAATAACGCAGATAATACTAATCATCAAGCCTCATCTCAAACATTCAGAGTTTCAAGCACTGTTTCTTCTTCTTCTTCGTCTGACATGGAAGAAATTTGCCTAAAAAATTACTTCAGAGATGCTCTCAAGCCTTCATCCAAAACGAGTATTATTTAACAGAAATATTCGGAGAGAAAGGTTCAATGAATTGCAAAGATTATTGATGCAAAGTTTGATGTCCACATCCCCTTGCAGCTCTACAGAAAAGACAAAACCAACTGCCATGAAATACATGAAGAAGGCCGGAGGGCATATCGGCCGAAACGTTGTACAGATAACAATGGAGATGAGGACAATAGTCTGAATAACGCAGATAATACTAATCATCAAGACTCATCTCAAACATTCAGAGAAATGGCAAAACAATGCTATTTGTCTGAATTTTTTAGATGACTCTTGATATGAATTATTTTGATTTTTCGGATTATTGTCCTTATTTGAAAGAGGTCTTCATAAGATTTTCAACGCCTAGCTTGTGTTACATACTCATACACATATACCCATGTTGGGTATATACCCAAGTGTTCTTTGACTAGAGAGGGGGAGAGATAGACGTAGGTAGACAGAGAGATGCATATGCATTACTTACTTCTTTGGCCATTTGGTGATCTCTAGTCGTTTCTATTCTTTCTCTCCATGTTGAATTCTATTTCTAGATTCTTTTTGGCTGTTCGTCTTTGATCCATTCCTTCTTCTTGGTCAGTCTTTTTGCCAATACATTCATCAAACTAGAACACCATATTACTTATTTAAACTTTTATTTACTTAACTAAAATTCTTCTTCTAACTAACACAACACGCGTGTGCATAATGAGACCATGATTCTCATCGGATGTCCAAGCAGGTTAACTTGGTCCCACGTGACTTCACGTATTTCGCGGACTTCCTGTAAAATTCCATGGAAAGTCCCGTCCGTGATATGAAAAGGGGCCATCCCTTTAGAATTACAAGGGGTTGACAATAATCTATGCAACCGCATAGATTATGTAACACTTGCTCAACTGTCGAACTATCATATCAAAGAAAGGATTTCCTAAGTTGGTCCATTCTTATACTCGGATAGACTAGACACACCTGAAGAAGGACGGAGTTTACAACGGCCGAAACGTTGTGATTTTAAATATCACAATAAAGATGAGTACAAGAGTCCGAAAAATCGAAATAATAAATACAATGCTATTTTTATTAGAAACATATTTAACAAAAAAAAATTCTTCGGGGTGGCCTAAAGTCGGTATCAGCCAATCATTGAGGGAGTCTATCCCCTTTTCACTAGCGCTAGACCAAGAAGATAATTTTGCGTCTGATTTGGAGCGCCACACCTACCATCGCTCCTTACTTTACCACAAAGTTCCAATTGAGTGGCCGAGGACCGGTATCGAACTAGGAACCTCGTGGTTTCTAGCCGAAAGCTCTACCGACTGAGCTTACCCGGCCTATTCAGTTTATTTCAATGGGGGAAATTGATTTGATATACGAGGAAATCAAGTTACGAGTTGAATGAATTAAATTCGTAAATCAAGGTAGCACTATTTGTGGAAATGCCTGCTACTTGTTCCGTGCTTTTACTCGGCGTAGTGTGTGTGATATGGAGCTGGTGACCGTACAGCTGTTTTCCTTGTGGGTGTTGTTTCCACGTTTTGTTTAGACATCGCACGCCAGCAATTCTGTGTGCCAGCTCCAATCTAGTTTATTCTCTAGGCGTTCGTTAGGGTCAAAGCGTGCGCCGACAAGAGCACTGACATGACAACGGTTTCTATTTATACGAGGCACCTCTTTAATGCTTATCGTCAATAGAAAGGGAAATGCAAGCGAGTTCAAATCCTGATGAAGCCGTTACCATTTCATATAGCTGCTAGTATCCTTTAAAAAATAAAGAAAAGAGAAGAAATAAATGAAGGAATTGGGGATAAACGAGAGAGAAAAGGGAGGTTTGTAAGTATAGATATGTATAAGAGAGAGAGAGAAAGAGAGAAGAAAGGTGAAAAGGATGGTGTAGGAGAGAGAGAGAGAGAGAGAGAGAGAGAAGAAGAAGAAGAGAGTGTGATTTAAGGAAGAACGGTAAAGGATGTGTAGGAGAGAAGATAGAGAGATGGAAGTAAAAGGATATAAAAGAAGAGGCTGAGTTAAAGGACTAAAGGAAAAAAAAAAGAAAGAAAAAGAAAAGAAAAAACTAAAACAAAGTAGATGAAAACAAATAAGAGAGTAAACATAGATAATGCAGATGATTTGAAATGGTGAGAAATCATAGGACAGATGGAAATAATAGCAGAAGATTGTAAATAAAATTGTTAATGAAAAAGAAATATGAAATGAAAATAACATAAATACGTATATTGATAATTTTGGAAATGGGGAAATGACATAGAATGAGATATTAAATGGAAATGAATAAATGAAATTGACAAAAAAGAAAAAAAGAAAGGAATTATAGGAAGAGAGAAGAAACATCAAAAAAAAGAAAAAGAAGATAGGAGTAATAGAAGTTAGAAAGCAAAAATCACAAAACAGTCACAAAAAGATTTACTATTAAGTGATGGAATATAGGTGGGTATTAATTATATATATATATATAATATATATATTATATAAGCATCCAAAATCTTATTTCTTCATCGCCGAGAGCAAGCCGGTTATTGTATTGGTTCACTCAATCGTCCCCGTACCTCAAAAACTTTCTTCCTCCAGCTATGGCGTTAAATAGTAGTAGTAGACTGGTCGTTAACATTAATGTTGTGGCTTAGTTAGAGACAGAATAAAGACGCAAAAGAGGAAATGAATTAAACAAATATATTAACAAACATATACAAATGGAGAAGTTTACACGCGAGGCGGTCTTATCAACTGTCCGCTGAAATAATGGTCTCACTTAAGAGCAGAACCTGCTGCTATTATAGTTGAAGAGTTCATAGGTGCGTGTAAATTACATACTTATAAAATTATTAGTAACGACTCTGCTTGAAATGGCCCACCTTTTCAGGCCCGAAGAGATGATAGTGATTATTCTAGAGAGAAGAAGTGAAATCTGTAGGGAAGAAGTGGCTCAAAGAACAGTCACAAATTTTCGGAGCAGGATACATGCTCTCATTCGTGGAAACATTTGGATTGAGAGAAATGGCGCCTATGTGGAGAAGTAGGATGGGATCCACAGAGGACCAGCTTGATTTTGATGTATCATGCATGTTCTTGTGTTGGTAATTATATCTGGACTAAAAAAATGACATTACTTTTTTTTACTAACCACTCGCACACCACACACACACACACACACACACACACACACACACATATATATATATATATATTATTTATGATTATATATTATTCTTTAAACTATATATATATATTATTATATATATATATATATATTTCTATTTATTATTAATTTCTTGATTATTTTCTATTTTTATAATTTTATTTCTATTAGTTATTATTTCATTTCATTTGTTTAAATGAATGATAATCCAGTTTTGATCGTATACAACAAAAGATATAACTGACCGAAACTGTGTAAGAATTATAAACACCTTTATATCCATTTGTACTTCTTCTTATCAAAAACATTCCTTTTTTTTCCTTTTCCATATAATAAATTAATAATAAATTTATTTATTTATATATATATTATATCAACAACAACACAAACATCATATATATATATATATATACACACTCAGCGATAACAACCACCATTATAGAAACACAAATATGTAAACAACGACTAAAGATTTTAGAAGCACACCATATTAGACACAAAAATCCAAACTTTGATAATAGACCAATGTTCTAAAATGCCTATATATATTACATTTAACAATATATATATATATATATATATATATATATATATGCAAAAATCGTCTAATCTTCAATATGCATCTAAAAGTCACCTTACAGGCTGTTCAATAACAGATACATTATAACGATAAGAACGAATGTTGCTGGGATAAGGTTCAGAATAATTGGTGGTTTTGTTGCTAAGCAACTGAAATGTAGAAATATGGATTCCCCGGCCTCAATTCAGGACATCCGTCATGTGTACTTCGATGTAGCGTTACAAATACCGGACAAACAAATTCTAAAGCTAAACCCTTTACCTACCAAATTCCCCCCCTCAGCGCTGTACCAAATTTTGGGGGTATTTTTACCTGTATGATGGGATATTTAAAATATCCAATTTGTACACATGTTCAGATAAAGCCAACATTATTGTAATCTGAGTTTTTTTCTGATTTTTCAGTGCAAACAAGTGAGACAGTGTAAGAGCCGCTGTCAGCGGTTTACCGTAGTTTCAAAGTGATTTGAGAGCCACAGTGAGCGGCTTAACGTAGGCAAAGATTTTTCAAAATTCTACGAGCGGGCTTCAGATACGCTAATCTGGTGAGTATGGAGGGTGCGGTAAAGTTTTTCACCCGAATGAGGCGATTTTCTCCCGTCCTGATGCTTATGTGTAGTCAAGTATTATCATGCAGAAGGAGGACATTGTTGATTGGCAAGTTGGGATTCTGTTTCTGAACTTTGTTAGGGTCTCAATGTAGGCCTTATGTTATTTATAATAATATAATAATAATAATAATCTTTATTATAATGGAGATTTGTGTTTGTTTGTCTGTAACCGAAACTATTATTACTATTCAAGACAATTCCCTTAGTTATTTACTCACCTCTCTACATGATTTATTTTATTTAAACCTCAATTATTAATAAAATTGTTTTCATTATAATACTGTTGGTAACACCACATACTATAACATGCAATTATATTTATATTACAACAAAAAATGGTTTACAGTGTGAAGGGAAGGCTAATTTGTAGTTGATATTAAAATCTTGATTTTAATAAATATGTGCTTAGTATTTGATTTCTAATTGTTTGATTTTATCTTAATGAATAGAACAAAAATCTCGGGATAAATCTTAAAAAGAATCCATTAACAAGAAGAAATAACTGTAATTTTATTCTTTACTTCTATTTTAACTGAAATAGTTAAATTAGGAAAATTTAGCAAGAAAGACGGGGGAGTGAGAGGAAGAGTAAGTTCAGTTGTTTATTTTTCGATTATACCCCCTCTGTTTCAAATATTTTATCTGCTTTCTTATTTAGTTATTTAGCATGCTAATTTGATACAAATATTTTATTACATTAAAACTTAAATACTTGCACGGAGGTATATATATTCTAGTAATAATAATAATAAAATAAAAAATGATTACTTTTAGACTCACCCTCGTATGTCTCCCTGAAGTTGGAAGTGCACATAAACATACAATTATTAGAAATACAGAGATACCTTGACTTACGAGTACCCACTAATGAATTTCCGAGTTACGAGCTGTTACTGCCAGTTTTAAATACATAGTGCCTTGATTAACGAGTGCACCAACTTATGTGTTTTCCGAATTACGCGTTGTCACCTTGTGATTTTTTGCTTTGTGTTGCGAGCTAAGTTTCCAGATTTAAAATTAAAAAAAAAAATTCAGTTCGAACTTTGACTTTACGAGTGCCTTGACTTACGAGTTTTCTGAGTTAAGAACTGTAATCTGGTCGATTGTGTTCACAGCTAAAATGTGAGGTACGACGCGAGCTTCAGATACGTTTTGTTTGAATAATTTCACTAAAAACATTTAAGTGTCCAAATTTATTACGCCAAAGAAAAGTACAGTAGACTTTAACTTACGAGCTGTCCAGCTTAGGAGTTTCCGAGTTCACGAGCAGTTACTCGGTCCATTTTTTTTTTTTTTTGTTTGTGATAACAGACACACACATACATGAACGCACACACACAGAGGAGAGAGAGAGAGAGAGAGAGAGAAGCACACATACACGTACCTGCAAATGAACAGAATCAGACATAGAAAAATGCACATACATGTTATATCACAAAATTGTGTATATGGACACAAATGTAGGAAGCGCGTGGTGTAATGGTTAAAGTCATGGGGAATGGACTCGTCACCCGAGTTCAAATCCTGGACGTGGTAATTGCATTTCGTTTAGCGCTAATATCATTGGGAAAGGTATGAATCTTACTCTCCCGCCAGCTATGGGAAATAGTAGGGCAGACTGGGCCTTTAACCTTGGTAGGCAAACGTATAGGAGAAGGAAAACTCTGGATTCAAACCTGCTGAACTCCGCTTAAGAAATCGACCTTGTTCTCGCATCCTGCTCGTGCGGAGGGGTTGTAATATATATATGGACACAAATGTACGAGGGTAGTCAAAAAGTAATGCCTTTTGTTTAGGACAAGTAAAAATTACCAACACAGGAACACCGTATCATACATCAAAATGAAGCTGGTCCTCTGTCTATCACATCCCTACTCCTCCACATAGTCACCGTTTCTCTCAATGGCAATGTTTACTTTCGAACGAGAGCATGTATCCTGCCCCGTAAAAATCTGTTGTCTGTTCCTTGTTGCTACTTCTTCACAACAGATTTCACTTCCTCGTCATCACTGGAAATATGTTTGCCTCTTCAAACCTCTTCATGAGTCTGAAGATAGATGATAGTCTAAATCGCGCTAAATTCTGGGAATGTGGAGGATGCGGTAAAGTGTCCACGCCGAATGAGCGATTTTCCTCCCTGGCTCTGATGCTTATATGTGATCGAGCATTATCATGCAGAAGGAAGACATTGTTGATTGGCAAGTTGGATATTACTCGTTGGATTTGGTTGGTTTGGTTTGTTTTTGTTTTGTTTACGGCATATTCAACCTCGGGGGTCATTTAATGCCGACAAAGTTGTTGAAATAAATTCATTCTTAATGCATAATACAATTTTGTTTATAAACTCATGTTTTTCTTTTAACCCATAGATAGGACCCTAATCAGGTACTAACATCCGGGTCAGAGTGGACCAGGGAGCTATTGAAGTCAGTTAGCCTGCTGTTGGTTTTAATAACATCAGCTAAACAGAATTAAAGCAGTGTCCAATACAGCTGGTATAAATAAGGAATGAAGAATGAATCCATTCATGAATCAAGGTGATTTGGGTCATTTCATTCCTTGAGCTCTGATTGGCTGCCCTGACTGGTTGATTTGCATGACACTGGTGGAGTCCCATATATACTTGGTCACTTGGCAGTGGACTTTGTGTCATTCGAGCTTGTATTCAGTTACAATCGCATGCCACCCTGTCTTCCCAGTTTGACGGTAATTGGAACTTATCTACAGGAACAATGATGATGAAGGGGTGCTCCACATTCCCCAAACCTCCAAAACTGGAACCTCACCATCAGATAGAGTTTAACGTCATTCCCAGGACATGTAGACCTTCAATCACCGCCTTCTACCATCCATATGATAAAAAGGGATTGGGGCTTGCCCATAAGGGCAATAGGGTTGGGAAAATCATATTAGGTGCATAGGGCTTGACGTGACCAACCGATTGATCGGAGGGGGCCTCCTCGACCGCCCGTCTAGCCCAAGATAGGGCCAAAGTGGAGTATTGCATGTCATGAACTGCTCATCCACGTGGGTTCTATCCTTAAGCATCACGGGTCGCCACCCACGGCCAACAGGTGGCTCCATTGGGGAGTCTTACCCTCTGCAGAGGTGCAGTCGGTGTATTCTAACGCCCCAGCCGACAGGTGTGACTCGTTGGATTCTTGCTCTGAACCTTGTTAGGGTCTCATGTAGGCATTAGTTTTTGGGTTGTTTTTTTAAGTTCACATGAAAATCTTATTATAATGGAGATTGTGGTTTGTCTGTCTGTAACCGAAACTATATCACTACTCAAGTCAACAATTCCCTTTGTTATTTACATCACATTCTCTATGATTTATTTTTATTTTAAACCTCAATTATTATTAAAATTGTTTCCATCATTAAGATTGTTGACCATATCTACATACTAATAACATGCAACTGTATTGATATATACAGCAAAATAGCGTTTTAAAGTGTGAATGGGAAGGCTAATTTGCATATTGATATTAAAAAATTTGATCTTAATAAATATTATGCTTAGAGTTATTGATTTCTAATTGTGTGGTTTTATCTTATTGCATATATCAAAAAATCTCGGGACACATCTTAAAAGAAATTCTATTAACAAGAAGAAATAACTGTAATATTATTCTTTACTTCCTATTTTAACTAAATAGTTAAATTATGAAAATTTACCAATGAAAGCGCGGAGTAATGGAAAATGATGGAAGAGTTAGTTTTAAAGTTGTTCTATTTTTCAATCATACTCCCTGTTTCAAATCTTTTATCTCATTCTTATTTCAGTTTCATTAGCCTTCTAATTTAATTTGATATTTTATCATATTAAAACTGAAATACTTGCACCCGGAGGTGCATATATTTGCTAGTAAATATAATGGTATTACTTTTAGACTCACCCTCGTATGTTTCCTGAAGTTGAAGTGCACATAAACATACAATTATTAGAAATTCAGAGGCACCTTGGCTTATGGATACCCCAACATGAATTTTCCGAGTTACGAGCTGTCACTCGGTCGATTATTTGGTTTGTTTGGTTGGTTTGGTTTATTGATTTTAACGGCATATCAACCCGTCCGGGTTATATCATGCCTAACGATTAGGGTGTAATACATATTGTGTATTCCTATATTATACTTTTAATAATTGGTTTTTAAAATTGTGTTAGCATTATTGGGGATTATATTGTATGGCATTGATTTGTTTCATGTCTATATTCTATGGTATAATTTTATTTCCCTCAAGAGGGAGAAAATATCCTCTATGTTAACATTTTCAAATAATCCTTCATATTGTTTGCTTTAAAATAACGGTTTTCTGATGTGAGCAAAAAATCTGCATTCCACGAATAAGTGTTTAACTGTCAGGGGTGTGTTGACATGTTTCACATTGGGTTTTCTTCTTATCTGGTCGTATTTTCTTCTGGCCGGCTTTGGTATTCTGATCGTCTTTGGTATATCTTCTAACATCTTGACTTGGTCTGGCATCTTCTAAGATCTTGCGTCTGGAGTCGACTTGGGACTTCGGCCTGGTTTTCTGTTAGGGATGTCTCTCTATCAGAAGCCCTGTGTCATTGTTAGTTTTTAGATAATAAACACAAGACTTCGATTTATTTTGATGTTACTTTATTTTCAATCCCCAACCCAGACATCTGCTAACTAACATAGCGCGCGTGAGTTCCAGTTTTAGGCAGGACCTAAAATGGCCGACTGCTCTGCCTGACGTCTAACTGCAAACTGGGGACTCTGAAAAAGGTCCCACGTGACTTCACATATTTGGCGGGCTTCTGTAATTTTCCATGGAAGGACCCGGCCATGATATGAAAAGGGTCATCCCCTCAGAATTACAGGGGATTGACAATAATCTTATGCCACCACATAGATTATGTAACACGACACTCACTAGGTTCTCCATATTTTGGGCGGTAGGTTTAGTTTCTTTTTTTAATGACATATCAATCTGTGTGGGTTATTTAATGTAGTGGTACCATTTAAGCCATAAATGTGGGAATGAGAGTTCATACCATTCCCAAGGATATTAATGCGAAATTGAACGTAATAGCGCAATTGGAGTTCGAACTCACTTACAAGGATGTCGCAGTACAGAAAGCTAGCCACTGCGTAACGGGGACTCCAACCTCTGGTGGTAGGCCAAATTAAACTACATGATAGACCATACATATAATACATAATAATTATCGCTTTGTGTGCATATATATATATATATATATATATATATATATATATATATATATATATATATATATAGAGAGAGAGAGAGAGAGAGAGAGAGAGAGAGAGAGGCGCGTGGGATAGTGGTTAGAGTCGTGGAAAATGGGCTCGTCGATTCGAGTTCAATTCCTAAACGAAACTGTTGGCATTTCACATAGCGCTAATATCCTTGGGAAAGGTATGAATCCATATATTCTCCCTCCAGCTATGGGTTAAATAGTAGGGCAGACTGGGCCCTTCAGCCTTGGGTAGGTAACCAGTATAGGGATAACTCTGAATTCAAAATTCCTGAGGTCGGTCGTTGATTGGGTTTGTGGCAACCCTTGATGCACCAATTCTTTCCTATCGAATGTGCCAAAAAGTGTGGATGGTCCAACACAAGCCTTCACCACTATGAACAAATCCCTGTGTGGATGTTCATTGTGTGTATGAACCCTCATCTCGACGGGAGAGTCCTTTTTTTAAAATATATTATATACATGTGTGTGTGTGTGTGTGTGTGTGTGTGTGTGTGTGAGCATGCTTCCGTATGTGCGTATGTGCCTGTACCTCAGAGTCATCTATATTTTATACTGTTTTTATTTAAATCGGATACTTACAAACGTTTACGAAAAATTCTCATTCTCATTTGCTACGATGTCGCCCTCCAACACGTTAGCCACTGCGCCACGGGAACTCCAACTTCTGGCGATAGGCTAAATTAAACTAAGTGATAGACCATGCATACAATGCATAATAATTATCGCTTTGTGTGCATATATATATATATATATATATATATATATGCATATGTGGGTGTGGTGTGGTGTGGTGTGGTGTGTGTGTGTGTGTGTGTGTGTGTGTACATGCTTCCGTATGTTTATATATATGTGCCGATACCCCAGAGACATCTATGTTTTATGTTGTATTTATCTAAATCGGCTACTTGAAAACGTTTACGAAAATCTTTGATTCATTCTCCTATCGACTCTTATATCTGACCTAGATTTCCGTTTGAATGCCCCACAGGTGACACAGCTGCAGTGATTATGAATTCCGGACCCCTTGGCAAGGTGGATGACACACCAATTAAAGCACAGAGAGAGGGAGGGAGAGAGAGAGGGAGAGAGAGAGAGAGGGGGAAAGAGAGAGAAAGAGGGAGAGAAAAAGAGAGTCGCACTCTTTCGACTCTGACTTCTTTTTGTATAACACAGTCCCCCCTCCCCTAAAGTCACAGTACATCAGCGTATATTTGTCATCTCTTCCGGGGGTCACCTGGTGATCTTAATCAACCAAATTAAGAATTCTCCCGGAAGTTCCGAATGGTGACCTTCAACGCCCCCCCCGAACGATAGAGAAAAGGCAGTAGGCGGAAAAAAAAGAAAGGACATTTTCTTTCTTTACTTGGTAAAAAAGACACTCCGAAAGTAACGCCTCCTATTTACTTCCTCAAAACCTATCATCATCACCATGACACGCTATAAGCACGGATATCAATGACAATCTCTCTCCATCCGTCCATATCACTCATTGTTCCCGGAAGGTCCTCTGCGCAGCATCAAGTATCCGTACAAATCTGGTCAATGTACGTATTTGCTGGCCGGCCCACACTGGCGTGCCCATGTACTGGCTACCACCGGAGGACGTCATTTATGAGTTTGTCCTTTATTCTCCAGCAGTGTCCTGCGTATCTTGTCCGTCTTACTCGGGTAGTGTGTGTGATATGGAGCTGGTGACCGTACAGCTGTTTTCTTGTGGGGTGTTGTTTCCACGTTTTTTTAGAATCGCACGCAGCATTCTTGTGCAGCTCCCATCTAGTTTATTCTCTAGGGGCTTCGTTAGAGTCAATGTGGTGCAGCCGTACAACAGCACTGACATGACAACGGTTTCTATTTTCTACGAGGCACCCCTTTTAATGCTTATTGTCATAGGAAAGGGAAATGGCAAGGCGAGTTCAAATCCTGGATGAAGCCGTTACCATTTCATATAGCGCTAGTATCCTTTAAAAAGGTATGCATCAAACTATTCTTCCTCCAGCTATGGGTAAATAGTAGTATAGACTGGGTTCGTTAACATTAATGTTGTGGCTTAGTTAGAGACAGAATAAAGACGCAAGAGAGGAAATGAATTAAACAAATATATTAACAAACATATACAAATGAGAAGTTTACACGCGAGGCGGTCTTATCAACTGTCCGCTGAAATAATGGCTCTCACTTAAGAGCAGAACCTGCTGCTATTTATAGTCGGAAGAGTTCATGGGTGCGTGGTAAATTACCATAACACGCTTTCAGGGGCCCGAAGAGATGATAGTGATTATTCTAGAGATGAAGAAGTGAAATCTGTAGTGAAGAAGTGGCTCAAAGAACAGTAATCACAATTTTACGGAGCAGGGATACATGCTCTCATTAAGAAGGTGGAACATTGCGATTGAGAGAAATGGCGCCTATGTGGAGAAGTATGTATGGGATCCACAGAGGACCAGCTTGATTTTGATGTATCATGCATGTTCTTGTGTTGGTAATTATATCTGGACTAAAAAAATGACATTACTTTTTTACTAACACTCGCACACACACACACACACACACACACACACACACACACACACATATATATATATATATATATATAAGATTTTTGGATGTTTGTTTATTTTAGAAACGTTGCTGAATAAAGTATATATTAAATTTTTACTTGAAGGCACTTACAACGCATGTATCGCATAAAATTCGATACTTTTTCTTATAGAAAATGAAATTGACAAGTGTAATCCCGGCAAAGGATCGCTCGGTGTGTAGAATGTCGTACAGACTGTTTCGATTTTATCAAGTCTCATCAGCGACATATACTAACGATTTCCCTCCGACAGAAATCGAAAGAGGTCCCGGTTTTGATTTCTGTCGGAGGGAAATCGTTAGTATATACCGCTGATGAGACTTAATAAAGTCGAAACAGTCTGTACGACATTCTACACACCGAGCGATCCTTTGCCGGGATTACACTTGTCAATTTCATTTTCTATAAGAAAAAGTATGCGATACATGCGTTGTAAGTGCCTTCAAGTAAAAATTTAATATATATATATATATATATATATATATATATATATATACACACTCAGCGATAACAACACTATTATAGAAACACAAATATGTAAACAACGACTAAAGATTTTAGAAGCACACCATATTAGACACAAAATCCAAACTTTGATAATAGCACCAATGTTCTAAAATGCCTATAATTACATTAACAATATATATATATATATATATATATATATATATATATATATATATATATGCAAAAATCAGTCTAATCTTCAATATGCATCTAAAATGTCACCTTACAGGCTGTTCAATAACAGATTACATTATAACGATAAGAACGAATGTGCTGGGATATGGTTCAGAATAATTGGTGGTTTTGTTGCTAAGCAACTGAAATGTAGAAATATGGATTCCCCGGCCTCAATTCAGGACATCCGTGCATGTGTACTTCGATGTAGCTGTACAAATACCGGACAAACAAATTCTAAAGCTTAAACCCTTTACCTACCAAATTCCCCCCCCCCTCACGGCTGTACCAAAATTTGGGGGTATTTTTTACCTGTATGATGGGATATTTAAAATATCCCAATTTGTAAACCTGTTCAGATAAAGCCCAATCATTATTGTAATCTGAGTTTTTTTCTGATTTTTCAGTGCAAACAAGTGAGACGTGTAAGAGCCGCTGTCAGCGGTTTACCGTAGTTTCAAAGTGATTTGAGAGCCACAGTGAGCGGCTTAACGTAGGCAAAGAGTTTTCAAAATTCTACGAGCGAGCTTCAGATACGCTAAATCTGGTGAGTATGGAGGGTGCGGTAAAGTTTTCCACCCGAATGAGGCGATTTTCTCCCGTCCTGATGCTTATGTGTAGTCAAGTATTATCATGCAGAAGGAGGACATTGTTGATTGGCAAGTTGGGATTCTTGTTCTGAACTTTGTTAGGGTCTCAATGTAGGCCTTAGTTTTATAATAATAATAATAATAATAATCTTATTATAATGGAGATTATGTGTTTGTTTGTCTGTAACCGAAACTATATCACTACTCAAGTCACTATCCATTTAGTTATTATACATCACATTCTCCATGAATCATTTTTATTTAAGCCTCAATTATTAATAAAATTGTTTTTCATTATTAATACTGCTGGTCATATCTACGTACTATTAACATGCAATTGTATTTATATGTACAACAAAAAGTGGTTTACTGTGTGAACGGGAAGGCTAATTTGTATGTTGATATTTAAAATTTGATTTTAATAAATATGTGCTTGGTATTGTTGATTTCTAATTATTTGATTTTATCTTAATGAATAAGAACAAAAATCTCGGGGATAAATCTGAAAAGAAATCAATTAACAAGAAGAAATAACTGTAATTTTATTATTTACTTTTTTATTTAACTGAATAGTTAAATTAGAAAAGTTTAGCAAGGAAAGACGGGTGGGAGGATGGAAAAGAAAGCTACAGCTGTTTTATTTTTCGATTATACCCCTCTCTGTTTCAAATCATTTTATCTGCATTCTTATTTAGTTTATTTAGACTTTGTAATTTAATATGATATTTTATGATATTAATACTTGCATATATTTGCTAATAATAATAATAATAATAATAATAATAATAATAATAATAATAAAATAAAAAATGGTATTACTTTTAGACTCACTCTCGTATGTTCTCCTGAAGTTGGAAGTGCACATAAACATACAATTATTAGAAATACAGAGATACCTTGACTTACGAGTACCCACTAATTAATTTCCAAGTTACGAGCTGTCACTCGGTCGATTATTTGGTTTGTGATGCGAGCTAAAATTTGAGGTACGAGTGAGATCTAGATACGCTTATGTAAATAAGTTCACAAAAACATTTAAGTTTCCTAATTTATTATGCCAAATGAAATATTATTTATAAGAAATAAGAAATAAACATTAAAAGATGGTTTAACTCAGTCGTTAGAGCTTTCGTCTTGGAATAACAAGTTCCTTGACAAATCAGCGCATGTGTAGCACAGCTTCGGTAAACTGATCTGTGTGGTAAAAAGGGGAGATAACGGTAGGTATGGCATTCCACCTCAGTAAAAATAATCTACTTGTTTAATCGCTAGCAAAAGGGGATAGACTCCCACATTGTTTGGCTGATATAGACAATAGATCACTCGCGAAACTTTACTTACTCACAGCATATAATTAATTACATTCTGTTTTATATTTTTATACAAAACAATACAATTATCTGCGTTATTCGGACTATTGTCTTCATCTTCATTGTTATCTGTACCTAAAGAAGTTTCGGCCGATATCTCGTTTCGGCCAATATGCCCTCCGGCCTTCTTCAGGTATTTCATGTCAGACTCGGGAACCTTCTCGGACTCGGGAGCCTTCACGGAACTTTAAACCTAACTGTTAAAGTTCAAAGTTCCGTGATGGCTCCCGATTACGACAAGAAGGTTCCCGATTACAAGAAAGTTCCCGAGTCCAAAAAGAAGGTTCCCGAGTCCGAGAAGGTTCCTGAGTCCGACATGAAATACCTGAAGAAGGCCGGAGGGCATATCGGCCGAAACGTTGTACAGATAACAATGAAGATGACAATAGTCTGAATAATACAGATAATAATAATCATCAAGCCTCATCTCAAACATTCAGAGTTTCAAGCACTGTTTCTTCTTCTTCTTCTTCTTCTGACATAGAAGAAATTTGCCTAAAAAACAATGCTATTTGTCTGAATTTTTTGAGATGAGTCTTGATATTTTGAGATGAGTCTTGATATGAATTATTTTGAGATGAGTCTTGATATTTTGAGATGAGTCTTGATATGAATTATTTTTGAGATGATCTTGATATTTTGAGATGAGTCTTGATATGAATTATTTTTGAGATGAGTCTTGATATGAATTATTTTGAGATGAGTCTTGATATTTGAGATGAGTCTTGATATGAATTATTTGAGATGAGTCTTGATATGAATTATTAGAGATGAGTCTTGATATGAATTATTTAGAGATGAGTCTTGATATTTTGAGATGAGTTTTTATATGAATTATTTTGAGATGAGTCTTGATATTTTGAGATGAGGCTTGATATGAATTTTGAGATGAGTCTTGATATGAATTATTTGAGATGAGTCTTGATATTTTGGATGAGTCTTGATATGAATTATTTTGAGATGAGTCTTGATATGAATTATTTGAGATGAGTCTTGATATGAATTATTTGAGATGAGTCTTGATATGATTATTTTGAGATGAGTCTTGATATTTTTGAGATGAGTCTTGATATGAATTATTTTGAGATGAGTCTTGATATTTTGAGATGAGTCTTTGATATGAATATTTTGATGAGTCTTGATATTTGAGATGAGTCTTGATATTTGAGATGAGTTTTGATATGAATTATTTTGAGATGAGTCTTGATATTTTGAGATGAGTCTTGATATTTTTAGATGAGTCTTGATATGAATTATTTTGAGATGAGTCTTGATATTTTGAGATGAGTCTTGATATGAATTATTTTGAGATGAGTCTTGATATGAATTATTTAGAGATGAGTCTTGATATTTTGAGATGAGTTTTGATATGAATTATTTTGAGATGAGTCTTGATATTTTGAGATGAGTCTTGATATGAATTATTTTTAGATGAGTCTTGATATGAATTATTTTGAGATGAGTCTTGATATTTTGAGATGAGTCTTGATATGAATTATTTTGAGATGAGTCTTGATATGAATTATTTAGAGATGAATCTTGATATGAATTATTTTGAGATGAGTCTTGATATGAATTATTTTGATTTTTCGGATTATTGTCCTTATTTGAAAGAGGTCTTCATAAGATTTTCAACGCCTAGCTTGTGTTACATACTCATACACCTATACCCATGTTGGGTATATACCCAAGTGTTCTTTGTCTAGAGAGGGGAGAGAGATAGACATAGGTAGACAGAGAGATGCATATGCATTACTCACTTCTTTGGCCATTTGGTGATCTCTAGTCGTTTCTATTCTTTCTCTCCATGTTGAATTCTATTTCTAGATTCTTTTTGGCTGTTCGTCTTTGATCCATTCCTTCTTCTTGGTCAGTATTTTTGCCAATACATTCATCAAACTAGAACACCATATTACTTATTTAAACTTTTATTTACTTAACTAAAATTCTTCTTCTAACTAACACAACATGCGTGTGTATAATGAGACCATGATTCTCATCGGATGTCCAAGCAGGTTAACTTGGTCCCGCGTGACTTCACGTATTTCGCGGACTTCCTGTAAAATTCCATGGAAAGTCCCGTCCGTGATATGAAAAGGTGCCATCCCTTTAGAATTACAGGGGTTTGACAATAATCTGTGCAACCACATAGATTATGTAACACTTGCTCAACTGTCGAACTATCATATCAAAAAAAGGATTTCCTAAGTTGAACCATTTCTATACTCGGATAGACTAGACACACCTGAAGAAGGACGGAGTTTACAACGACCGAAACGTTGTGATTTTAAATATCACAATAAAGATGAGTACGAGAGTCCGAAAAATCTAAATGATAAATACAGTGCTATTTTTATTACAAAAATATTTAACAAAAAAAAATTATTTGGGGTGGCCTAAAGTCGGTATCAGCCAATCATCAAGGGAGTCTATCCCCTTTTCACTAGTGCTAGACCAAGAAGATAGTTTTTGCGTCTGAGTTGGGGCGCTAAACCTAGCATCGCTCCTTACTTTACCACACAGATCACATTGAGTGGCTGAGGACCGGTATCGAACTAGGAACCTCGTGGTTTCTAGCCGAACGCTCTACCGACTGAGCTTACCCGGCCTATTCAGTTTATTTCAATGGGGGAAATTGATTTGATATACGAGGAAATCAAGTTACGAGTTGAATGAATTAAATTCGTAAATCAAGGTAGCACTATTTGTGGAAATGCAAAATATTTGCTGAATTTGCAGTTTTCAAATGAAAACAGACAAAAACATAAAATTATTTCTAACAAAGTTAAATCAAAAGAAAGTTCTAGAAAGTGCGGAAGCTGCTGACAGCGGTTTACGGTAGTCAAGGTAGCACTATTTGTGGAAATGCAAAATATCTGCTGAATTTGCAGTTTTCAAATGAAAACAGACAAAATATAAAATTATTTCTAACAAAGTTACATCAAAAGAAAGTTCGAGAAAGTTCGAGAAAAAAATTCTTTGCAAAACGTCTTATCATAATTTTTACCGTCGGAATGTGGAATTTTTCAAATTCAATTTTTAGCTACCTGTTCTCATTTTATGAAAGAAGATAGCTAAAAATTGAATTTTAAACCGAATTCTCAGTAGGTTTTTTATGTTTGTTTTTTTGTTTGTTTTTTGTTTGTTTTTGTTTTTTTTTTAGTTTTTTTCTTCGTTTTATTTACTCATTTTTTTTCATAGATAACGAAGTTAGTCACGGTCTTTGACCAATATTTATAATTTCCAAACTATATTTGTAAGGTGTCTTATAATTAACTCTCTCTCTCTCTCTCTCTCTCTCTCTCTCTCTTTCTCTCTCTCTCTCTCTCTCTCTTCTCTCTCTCTCTCTCTGTGTGTGTGTGTCTCTCTCTCTCTCTCTCTCTCTCTCTCTCTCTCACACACACATATTGATGTAGATATAGTTTTTGCGTTCGTGATTATCAGTCTTTGTAAACTTATATCTTTATTTTTGAGTACGTGTTCCAATTTGAGAGAGAGAGAGAGAGAGAGAGAGAGAGAGAGAGAGAGAGCATGTGTGTGTATGTGAGTGTGAGTGTGTGTGTGTGTGACACAGATGCAGATAGAAAGAGAGAGAGAGCATGTGTGTGTATGTGAGTGTGGTGTGTGTGTGTGTGTGTGTGACACAGATGCAGATAGAAAGAGAGAGAGAGAGAGTATGTGAGTGTGGTGTGTGAGTGTGCGTGTGTGTGTGTGTGACACAGATGCAGACCGAGTGAGGAATAGAGAGAGAGAGAAAGAGAGAGAGAGAGAGAGAGCATGTGTGTGTGTGACACAGATGCAGACCGATTGAGAGAGAGAGAGAGAGAGAGAAAAGAGAGAGAGAGCATGTGTCTGCATTTGACATAGAGGCAGATAGAACGAGCGAGAGAAAGCGAAAGAGGGAGAGAGAGAGAGAGAAACATTGTGTGTATATGTATGAGAGTGAGTGAGTAAGCGAGTGAGTGTGAAAGAGAGAGAGAGATGGGGGTCGGGGGAGAGAGAATGTAATAATGCGCATGTGTACGGAAATAGCGACCCCAGGGCATTTAGCTATCAACAGGAAATTACCACGACATTGGCAGATAGAAAAAATAGATGAAACAAACAAACACAGAAAGCTATTTACTATATTCAACACTTTGAACTTTAGGGCGACATTTTCTTTTTTTACTTTTACTTTCTTTCTTTCTTTCTATTCTTACTTATATACTTATTACTTATATCGTTCCTTCATCTTTCTTTCCTTTCTTTCACCTCACTTTTTCTCATACCTTTATTTTCTATGATCTTTTTATTTTTATTTTCAAATAAACTTTCTTCTTGATTTTCTTTCTTCATTATTCATTTTCTCCTTTTCTTCGTCACCAACTTATCCATCAGATTCGTACCTATTTTTTGCCTATTTTTCTTGTCCCTCAATCTGTGAATTACAAAAAAATGGTTTTCAGAGAGAAACTTGACAGGATTCTGATAATGCATTCGTATTTTTGTTTTGTTTTTCAGTCCTCCAAGCGGATTATGAAGGTTTTCTTTTTCAATATACGTTTGTTTAGCAACTTTTCTTGTTTGTTTTTTTCTCACCAGTTCAAAGCCAGAGTCTCTAGTCAAAAACCCAGAGCGCCCTTATTAGCAAACACGACAAACTACTTATATATATATATATAATATATATATATATATATATATATATATATATAACACAATGGAGATTTATACTTATAGTAGGAGACTCGTGGATACGTTGTGTTCCCGTTCCAATGACTATTTATATATAAAACACAATAGAGATCTATACTTACTAGCGGTTCCTGTGGATATACCGTAGTATAATAATTTAATTATTACAACGTTTGAATGATTATTTAAGAGCTATTGTTAAATAGATATATATAGATATATATATAGATATATCAGTCGGTATAGCATCAGCCTAGGAACCACAAGGTTCCGCGTTCGATACCGACCCTCGCTAACTAAGGTAAAGTAAGGAACTTATGGAGGGTTTGGCGCTCCTCTTCCGACGCCAAAACATTCTTCTTGGTCAAGTGCTAGTGAAAAGGGTATAGACTCCCTCGGTGTATGGCTCATGCCGACATTAGGCCGCCCCGACAACTTACATAAAGTCATGTGAAGTGCATCGTCTAGTGGGAAGGTAGACTAGACAATATTTATCATCTACTTGCAGAGTGGACTGGAAATTGCTTTATTGTCTTGATTAAAGCATTTATATGTTAAAAGTATAATAACTTTGATTTAATTCTCTCTCTCTCTCTCTCTCTCTCTCTCTCTCTCTCTCTCTCTCTCACACACACACACACACACACACACCACACACACTTTTATTTCTTTTCATCTTTTCCTTATATTTGATTGAAACAGATTAGCTTTATCACTTCTGCGCGCACACTCCCTATGTCTATCTGTCTTCTACTCAGTTTTTCTTTCTTTCGTTCTGTGTAGCATGTCCTTTTTCTTCCCTTTATAATAAAAGCAGAATGTTTCATTATTTAGCTGAGGTGAGGACACTCATAAGAAAAAAGAATTCGGCGGATAAGCAACACCAGATAATATTTGCAAGATGATTACAGTCGGAATATTAAGGAACAAGAATATTAATATATAGATTGTAGGAAGCTCGTAGATACGTAGTGTTTCCGTTCTAACCACAAACTAGTAAAATCGTCGGGGTGGCCTAATGTTGGTATCAGCCAAACAGCGAGGGAGTCTATACCCTTTTCACAGGCGCTTGACCGAGGAGAATAAGTTCCTTACTTTACCGCACAGATCCCAGTACTGCACATACGCTGAGTTAGTGAGAACCGGTATCGAACCCGTAACCTTGTGGTCCCTAGGCTGATGCTATACTGACTGAGATATATATATATATATATAATTATATATATATATATGTGTGTGTGTGTATGTGTGTGTGTGTGTTAGGGAGAGTTATCTCCCCCTAACGAATCGAACCGGAAAAGGAGGTGGGGAAAAATTATTAGCAGCAGCAGCAGCAACGGGGGCAGAGCAGAACCGGTGATACTACGTGATACACGCGTATCTTACATCAAGCCAGAACTCTAATCCAAAACCATCCACTGTATTTCCCTGTCAGTGAGAATAAATAAAACAAGTATTGTTATTGTTAACAATTTCCCTGTTTTTATTATCATTTCTATTATTCCTACATCTCGGATACAACAATATATATATATATATATATATATATATATATATATATATAAATATATATATATATATATATATTATATATATAATAATGAATAACACAATAGAGATTTATATATAACGACAAACTACTTATATATAAAATACAATAGAAATTTATGCTTATAACAGGAGACCCATGGATACGTAGTGTTTCAGTTTTAACAGTGTTCAATGATGATAATAATGATTTTATTTTTTCTCCCCCCCCCACTAAAAAAAAGTAAAAATTAAAACATCTACTAAAAAGGACCGGGTTAGTTCAGTCGGTAGAGCGTTCGGCTAGAAACTACAAAGTTCCTAGTTCGATACCAATCCTCACCAACTCAGCGTATGAGTAGCACAGGGATCTGTGCAGTAAAGTAAGGAGTTGATGGTAGGTATGGCGCTCCACCTCAGATGCCGAAAAAAACCTCCTTGGTCTAGCGCTAGTTAAAAGGGGATAGACTCCCTCGCTGTATGGCTCATACCGACATTAGGCCGCCGCGACAACTTGCATAAAGTCATGTGAATTACACCGTCTATTTGGAAGGTTATCATCATCATGTCGCGCAGTCAGCGTGGATATCCATGACAATCTCTCTCCATCCGTCCCTATCGCTCATCATTCTCGGGAGGTCCTCTATGCAGCATCCTGTATCCGCACAGAGCTGATGAATGTACGTCTTCGCTGGTCGGCCCACACTGGCGTGTCCATGTGCTGGCTTCCACAGGAGGACGTCGCTTATGAGTTCGTCCTTGTTTCTCCAGCAGTGTCCCGCGTGTCTTGTACGTCTTACTCGGATGGTTTGGGTGATATGTGGCAGGTGGCCGTACAGCTGTTTTATCGTAGGTTGCTGTTTCCACGTCTTGTTCAGGATCACCCGCAGCATTATTGTGCAGCTCCCATCTAGTTTATTGTCTAGTCGCTTAGTTAGGGTCCAGGTGGTGCAGCCATACAGCAGCACTGATACGACAACGGCCTGGAAGAACTGTCTCTTTAACTTGTCTGTGAGATTTGATTTCCATATGACCGATAATCTATTTATAGCGGCCCATGCCTTTCCTATTTATCATCTACTTGCAGAGTGGACTGGAAATTGCTTTATTGTCTTGATTAAAGCATTTTAAGTGTATTGCTGAACACTTCTCGTGTATAATACGCACTGACACTTAGAATTTGTAGCAGCTAAACTTATCTTAAAGGATTGGGAATCCTTCTTCCAGCATCCTCATCAAAAGAGCCAAAGAGCGATGGGGGACTAACGCGCTGGACTGCGACAGCGTAGTAAGCGAGTTCGAACTCCAGTCACGCTATTATGTTCACTAGCAAAATAAAAAAACACCTCCGGCCGATGTAAAAATAGATTTTTGAAACATATTACCTAAGGGATGGAAATTAAAAATTCAATGTCAGCGAGTTTGTACCCTAAGTAAGTAAAATCATCAAATTTATTAAAGGATCAAAAAAATAAAACAATTTAAAATGTAAACTTTAAATATGTATTAAAATAAAACAAATTATATATAGATATATAATACCAGTCATGTATTTATCAAAACTTGTTTTAAAAAACAATGAGAATTGTCTAATGTTGCATGTTCAAATTTTGAGTGTATTTATTCTATGTTATGACGATTTTAGGTAATGTGACGTAAGCAGTGACGTAGTTTTTGTTTCAGACAAAAACCGGAAGCGAATCTTCATTATTAATAGATATTCGAATTAATACCCTTGGGTAAGGTATGAACCCCTCTCATTTTTAAATAGTACCACTCCTGTTCTTCTATAGGGATAGCTTTGGTAGGAAATAACCCACAAAGGTTGATATGCCATTAAGCAAAGTAATCAAACCAAAAAAGTAAAAGGAAATAGGTTGCTTGGTTTCTTGGATTTTACGGCACATTAACTCTTGTTGGGTCATTTTATGCCGATAATTATATAGGTACTCGGGCTTGAGGTTATCAGTCTATTAATGTTAGGGGACCTCTCTGATCGCCCTTCTAGCCTAGGTGAGGACCAAATTGGAGTGTTTGCAAGTGTAAGATTCAAAGTGATAATACTTGAAGATAAAACTCCGACAAAGGTTGATAGACAACATTTTATATACAGCACAGAATAAACAGGGTACATAATACATAGAGGTGTACATAAACATACATGCATAAGTTATACAAAGTTACATGTAAAAGGATAAACATAAAAGCAACAGACATGAGACTAGGAATAGTCCATGCTGTATAAATCACTTAGAGTAATGTAAGGGGGGGCCCAAGCCCCAACAAGAGGGGAGGTAGACCAGAGTCTAACCCATAGTGTCTCGTAGGTCGAGCAACAGGAAAAGAGAAAGAGACGTTTAAATCAGCCGCTTAAATATCCAAGGCCCCTAGCGGGAACCAGCGAAACTAAACGGGCAGACAACTCCCCAGGCAAATACAACAATAACGCCTACACAAGTAATGGACACCTTAGCCACCAGGATTCCGTCCTTAAGCATTACGTGACGCCACCTATGGCCAACAGGTGATTTCATTGGAGGGGACTTTACCCCTCTGCAGAAGTGCACTCAGTATGTTCTACAACATCAGCCGATAGCGTGGTCAAAGGAATTAAACAACGAACGGTTCCATATGTTTAAAATGGTTTCTGTGTTCTTGTTGATTCGCCTCCCCAATCATAGACGATAATCACTGTGGTTGTTTATTTGCTTCTAACCTCCCCCCGCCACGCCACCCCAATGAGTCGACCGCACCAATAACCAGCATTTCCAATGCACCATACTGTGAATGGAGGATCGTCTGTATTATGTAATCGTTCGCTGAGGAAATGTGTCTGCATCATCGGGACTGTTATCAAAGCCGCATCAACTGGCCACTTTCATTTCGAAACGTTATTTATTAAATTGTGGATCAAATAAAACGTGTGAGCGGCACAAAGTCGGTTGGCGTCAAAGAAACATGGCGAATGCGGTTGAAGGAGAGAGAGAGAGAGAGAGAGAGAGAGAGAGAGAGAGAGAGAGAGAGAGAGAGAGAAAAGGTAGCCATTAATAATTGAAGAGTTAATTTAGTGCAAAGGCGGTTGTCAAATGTGAATTATTTAAAATGGAAGAGAAAGGGGTGATAGAAAAAGAGAAGGAAAGAATGAAAGAAAGGTGAGGATGGACGAAGGAAAAGAAAGAAGGAAAAGGAGGAAAGAAAGGTGGGAAGGAATAAATGGAAAAAAGAAAGAATGAAAAGAAATGAAAGGTGAGAAGGAAAGAAAGAAAGGTGAGAAGGAAAGAAAGAAAGGTGAGAAGGAAAGAAAGAAAGAAGAAAGAAAGAAAGAAAGAAAGAAAGAAAGAAAGAAAGAAAGTAAAAGTGAAAAACTTAGTGTAAACAAGTTGTCAGATATTTAAAGTCGAAGAATGGAAAGAAAAGGTGATAGAAGGAAAGAAATAAAGAAAACAAATAAAGAATAGAAGGAAAGAATGTAAAGAAAGAAAGAAAGAAAGAAAGAAAGAAGAGAAGAAAAATAGAAAAGAAGAAAGAAAAAATAAAATATAAAAGAAAGAACGAAAGAGAAATGCAAGGAATTAAGCGAACAAGAAAGCAAGCACGGAAAGAAGAAAGAAAGAAAGAAAGAAAAAAGAAACATGGTGTGGAACAAAAAGAAGACAGCAAGCAAACAAGCAGGCAAAAAAAGAAGGAAGGAAGGGTGGGATGATTAAAAAAGAGTAAAAGAAACAGCAAGCACTAAAAGAAAGAAAGAAGAAAGAAAGAAAGAAAGAAAGAAGAAAGAATAAAGAAAGAAGATATGGAGCAAAAAGGAGAAAGCAAGCAAAAAGAAAGAAGAAAAGATAAAAGTAAGGAAGGGGGTAAGGTAGGAAGGAAGGGTTAAAAGAAAAAGAGGAAAACAAAGCAAATAAGCACTCACAAAAAAGAAGGAAAGATTAAAATAAATTAGAAGCATGAAACGAAGAAGATTGAAACCAAAAAAAAAAAAAAAAAAAAAACAGTAAGAAAAAAGAAAGAAAGACGAAAAAAGAAAAGAAAAAAGAAAGAAAGAAAAAAGACAAAAACAACAGAAAAAACAGAAAAGAACAGAAACATGAAGAAAGAAAGAAAGAAAAAATACAAAAAGAACAGAAAAAGAAAGAAAGAATAAAGAACAGAAAAATGAAGAAAGAAAGAAGAAAAAGAAAGAAAGTAAAAAGACCAAAAGGACAGAAAAATGAAGAAAGAAAGAAGAAAAAAGAAAGAAAGAAAAAAGACAAAAAGAACAGAAAAAGAAAGAAAGAGTAAAGAACAGAAAAATGAAGAAAGAAAGAAGAAAAAGAAAGACAGAAAAAAGACAAAAAGAACAAAAAAAAACAGAAAATAACAGAAAAAAGAAGAAAAAAAGAAAGTAAAAAGACAAAAAGAACATAAAAATGAAGAAAGAAAGAAGAAAAAAAGAAAGAAAGAAAAAAGAAAAAAAGAACAGAAAAATGAGAAAGAAAAGAAAAAAAGAAAGAAAGAAAGAAAGAAAGAAAGAAAAAGAACAGAAAGAAGAAAAAAAAGAAGAAAGAAGAAGAAAAAGAAAAAAAAGAAAAAAAAAGAAAAAAGAAAAAGAACAAAAAAAAAAAAGAAGAAAAAAAAAGAAGAAAAGAAAAAAGAAAAGAAAAATGAAGAAGAAAGAAGAAAAAAGAAAGAAAGAAAAAAGACAAAAAGAACAGAAAAGAAAGAAAGAAAAAAGAACAGAAAAATGAAGAAAGAAAGAAGAAAAAGAGAAGAAAAAAGAAAAAAGAAAAAAAAAAGAAAGAAAAAGAACAGAAAAATGAAGGAAGAAAGAAAGAAAAAGAAAAAAGAAAAAAGACAAAAGAAAAAAAAGAAAGAAAAAGAACAGAAAAATGAAAGAAAGAAAAAGAAAAAGAAAGAAAGAAAAAGAAAGAAAGAAAAAAGAAGAAAGAAAAAGAAAGAAATGAAGAAAAAAGAAAAAGAAAGAAAGAAAAAGAAAAAAAAAAAGAAAGAAAAAACAGAAAAATGAAGAAAGAAAAAAAGACAAAAGAACAGAAAAAACAGAAAAATGAAAGAAGAAATAAGAAAAAGAAAGAAAGAAATAAAAAAAAAGAAAGAAAGAAAAAGAAAGAAGAAAAAAGAAGAAAAAAGAAAGAAAAAAGAAAAAACAGAGACACAAAGAAAAGACGGTTGCAATTAAAAATAATAAAAAGATAAATACAAAACCAACAAAACATCAAAGAATTAAAAAAAAGAATAGAAAGAAAAAAAAAACCCTCCCCCCACACACTTTCCTAACCACCACCACCCACCCCCCCCCCCCAAAAAAAGAAGAAAAAGAAAAAGAAGAAGAAAAAATCTCCTTAAAAGTCCGTCTAAAGAATAAAAAGTCACCTCCAATTAATTGACCTTGGTCGGTTGTATATCAATTTCTACTATTTCTTTCTTTTTGCTTATTGAACCGACATGCGTATGAAAAGAAAGGACACCACAAAAGAGAAGCCAACTTGATTGGTTCCCATATTAATAAATAAACAAACAACCTCTACCCCCACCCCTTATTTGTCTCACACCCACCCCCTTAGCGTAACTTTCTCACGGGTGCTATTTTTGCACTGACCTTAATAACGAGTCAAACTGTTGAATAATTTCAGTCCAGATGTTCTTTTCTGAATAATGGCCAACCGGTTTTGTCATGTTTTCCCCGTTTCGTATTACTGAATGTTAGGTACCTCCAATTTGCCCTGTAAAATTTATACCCACCTATATTTAACACAATAAAACTTGAATAAAGGTTAATATAATCTTTAGAATTTTTTGTCTATTCAAAAGAAGAAACATTAAACAAACTCCTGATAATCTTTTTTTAAATTTTCAGCTCACGGAAATAATGAAAATTATAAACAAAAACAAGGTTTTCATTTTCGCACCGTTAAATCAATTGAAATTTAACGTAGCTAAAAACAAGTTACGACTAGAGTTTTTTTTTAATACTATGGAAAATCAATTAATGATTTTCATGAAAATTTCCATAATTAATTACCTTTTGATGAAAATATGTTTGAAATAGGTCTTTCCTGAAATATATTAGGATTGAAGATTTTTTTAAGAGATCTACCCCGCCCCTATTTTATTTTATAAAATATGAAAAAATGAACCACCAAAAAACGATTTTTACTCTTTTTTCCTATAAAGATAAGAGTCTGAATAATTATATCAGAGGATTTTTATAAGTTTGTTTACGAGAGTTTTTTGTTTTAGTAAAAGAACCATGAATACAGAATTCTACTAAAATTATCAATAAAGAAGCTGACTCCGTTGTAAAAAAAGAAAACGGACTGTTTTGCTTATATTTCAAGAAAACGGTGAGTAATTTTTCCCCAATCGGATAATTTGATCTTTGAATTAACTGTTTTTCTTTGGAACAACTCTTTATGTAATATTTACACTTCTTTCTTCAATATTGCCTAAACTGATCACGTGACGTATTTTGGTGATACCAACTGATTCGACAATATTGTATCATCATAATCATCATCATCGTCATGGCTTGGCTTCAATAAAGAATATTAAGAACGAGGTGGTCCATGTTGACTACATACCATAGGAAGCAGGCTGGTTCTGTTACAGCGGCTGCAGCTGAAGGTATAATAAGGGTTCCCGCTAAATCACAGAAATTAAGTAGCGATTAGCCAGTTCATATATATATATATATATATATGTGTGTGTGTGTGTGTGTGTGTGTGTGTGTGTTTGTTTGTAAACATTATGATAATTCTAGTAACTAGCAAGTATATGCACTCTCCTGGTGCAAGTATTTAAGTTTTAATATAATAAAAGATTATATTAAATTAGATGGGCTAATGAAACTAAATAAGAATGCAGATAAAAGGATTTGAGACAGAGGGGGGGTTCTGTCTCAAATACTTTTATCTGCATTCTTATTTAGTTTCATTAGCCCTTCTAATTAAATATAACCTTTTATTATATTAAAACTTAAATACTTGCACCCGGAGGATGTATGTATAATCGAAAAATAGATCAACTGAAATTTACTCCAATTTTCCTGATTTAACCATTTATTTAAAATAGGAAGTAAAGAATAAAATTACAGTTATTTCTTCCTGTTAATGGATTTCTTTTAAGATTTATCCCCGAGATTTTTTGCTCATAGTCATTAAGGTAAAACCGAACAATTAGAAATCAATAATACTAAGAATATATTTATTAAAGTAAAAATTTTAATATCAATATGCAAATTAGCCTTCCCGTGTGGGCGGGTGTCCAGTGGCTTCGGCCCTGGGCCACAGAAGTTAACAACGTTGATCCAAGGGGGTCGTCCCCCACCAGGCAACACCTGTCCTCTGGGTTTATTGTCTGGTGCGTGAGGCGCCCCCTTGAGGGGGAATGCCGACGCGATCAACGTCTTTTTTTTACATCCGCCTCTCATGAGCTTCGGTTCGTGGGTGGCCCCTCAATAATAAGGCCTTGAGCCTAACACATGGGTACGTGGTGAATATCTAGTACGTAGATATGGGCAACAGTATTGATAATGTAAAAGGATATTAATAACATAATAATTGATGTTTAAATTAAAAGGAAATGATGGAAAATGTGATGTAAATAACTAAGGGAATTGTGACATGAGTAGTGATATAGTTTTGGTTACATATAGACAGACACAATATCTCCATTTTAAGAATATCTCTAGAACTGGAACCTTACCACTAGATGCAGTTTAACATCATACCCAGGCCACCTACTTAACAGGGGAAAATAAAGAGTACACTATCGTTGGCACTTTGGCCCTATCTTGGGCTAGACGGGCGGTCGGAGAGGCCCCCTCCGATCAATCGGCTGGTCACGTCAAGCCCTAGCACCTATATGATTTTCCCAACCCTATTGCCCTTATGGCAAGCCCCAACCCCTTTTTATCATATGGGTGCTAGAAGGCGGTGGCTGCGGGTCTACATGTCCTGGGAATGACGTTAAACTCTATCTGATAGTGAGGTTCCAGTTTTGGATGTTTGGGGAATGTGGAGCACCCCTTCATCACCATTGCTCCCTGGTCCACTCTGGCCCGGAGTGGTAGTACCTGTTAGGGTCCCATCTATGGGTTGAATAGAAAATGTATTTATAAAAAAATTGTATTATCCATTAAGAATTGATTTATTTCAAAACTTTATCGGCATTAAATGACCCACTGAGGTTGATATGCCGTAAAACAAAACAAACCAAACCAAACCAAACAGTATTGATAATGTAAGAGAATATTAATAACATAATAATTGATCTTTAAATTAAAATGAAATCATGGAAAATGTGATGTAAATAACTAAGGGAATTGTGACTTGAGTAGTGATATAGTTTCGGTTACAGACAGACAAACACAATATCTCCATTATAATAAGGTTTCTTTGCTACCTCCGTATCATTGAACATTAGCAACAATTTCAACGATTAATTTTGGCGTGACGCAGACACCACAAAATTACGATTTATTTGCAAATTGGACTTCAAATTACTTTTTGCATTATTTTTTTTTTATTTACGCTGACCCCCACATAATTATCTGGGGCGAGTCTACGTGGCGTAATGGCTAACGTGCTGGACTTCGACATCGTAGTAAGCAAGTTCGAACAGCAGTCATGCTATTAGGTTCACTTTCGGACTAATGCTCTCAGGAAAAGTGGGAATTTCCCCTCAAACCCTAGCCATAGACTAAAGAGTACGGCTAGGACAGTAGAATATTCAGAATGCACTGTCCCTCTGCAGAGTGGTAAAATCCCCCAATGGGGCTACCTGTCTGGCAGATCCATTATTGTTGAATCACGGGTTGGATCCTCCCAGGAGGCCTCATTAAAATCCCTTATGTAAAAAAGACCTTGCCTTGATCCAGACACTCTGAAAAGGAAAATTAATGTCTCCTATTTAAAATACTAAATGCAAAAAAAAAACATGTTGTTATCATATGAATTTTTTTTTTTAATTATCTTCACGACTATAAATCAAATCTTCATTATTTTTAGCCAAAAACCAAACCCTGATGATATTTAATGTGTATATATATATTTAGTGTGTCGTTGATTGTTTTATTTTCGAAGTTTCCTCCGGACACTAATATACACACAGCTGTCCTTTATATATATATATATATATATATATATATATATATATATATATATATATATATAAGTAAAGAAATAACAAAAGACTTAGAGATTTAGCTTATAGTCTATTTCAGGGAGCTTAGACAAAGTGTCTAACTCTCCCAAGTCATCAGATTCGCATCTGATGAGTCGGGAGAGTTAGACACTTTGTCTAAGCTCCCTGAAATAGACTATAAGCTAAATCTCTAAGTCTTTTGTTTTTTCTTTACTTATATATTTGCTCTGTGACTCTAACATTAAGAGCACACATTGAGCTCTCAAACTGCGACAGGTTTTTTTAAAATAAAACTCTTGTGTTGTAAGGAAGATTTCTTCTATGGACTTTTGGATTATATATATATATATATATATATATATATATATATATTGTTTGGTTTGTTTGTTTTGTTTTACGGCATATCAATCTCGGTGGCTTATTTAATTTTAATGCCGACAAAGTTTTGAAATAAATTCATTCTTAATGCATAATACAATTTTGTTAAACTCATGTTTTTCTATTGAACCCATAGATGGGACCCTAACAGGTACTACCACTCCAGGTCAGAGTGGACTAGGGAGCAATGGTGATGAAGGGGTGCTCCACATTCCCCAAACCTCCAGAACTGGAACCTCACCATCAGATAGAGTTTAACGTCATTCCCAGGACATGTAGACCCTCAGTCACCGCCTTCTAGCTGGGGCTTGCCATAAGGGCAATAGGGTTGGAAAAATCATATAGGTGCTAGGGCTTGACGTGACCATCCGATTGATCGGAGGGGGCCTCTCCGACCGCCCGTCTAGGCCAAGATAGGGCCAAAGTGGAGTATTGCAAGTCATGAACTGCTCAACCACCTGGATTATATCCTTAAGCATCATGGGTCGCCACCACGACCAACAGGTAGGCCCATTGGGGGAGTCTTACCCCTCTGCAGAGGTGCAGTCGGTACATTCTAACGCCCCAGCCGACAGGGCGAATATATTTTGTGTTATGCCAGATATTATTTATTCATTATTTGTTGTTATATTACTTGTTATATTATTGTTATATATATTATTATATCATGTTGATTTTATAGATTTTATAGAATTGGCATTAAATAACCCACAGGGTTGATATGCCATTAAACCAAACCAAATCAAACCTGACAAATCCTCCTCACGACATTCAGTATTCACACAAAGTTGATAAACGTAAGTCTTTACTGGTCAGTCCACACTGTGTTATGCTAAATATCATTCATTATTTGCTGTTATATTACTCGTTATTGTTACTAGCAAAATAAAAACGCCATCTGGGCGACGTAAAATAAGCATTGCCTGGAGATGGGAGTTGAAAATTTATTATCAGAGAGTTTGCATCATAAGTAAAGTAAAATCATCGAAAAATAAATTTATTAAATGAGTAAAAAATAACAAATTTGAAATGGAAACTTAGTTCTGATAATTTTAAATATGTATCAAAATAAAACAAACTGTATATAGATAGATAATACCACATATGTATTTATTAAAACTTGTTTAAAAAAAAACAATGAGGACTGTCTAACATTGCATGCTCAAATTTTGAGTGTATTTATTCTGTTATGACGATTTTAGGTAGTGTGACGTAAGCAATGACGTAGTTTTTGTTACATACAAAAACCGGAAGCGAATTTTCATTATTAATAGAAATATATATTATATCATGTTTATTCTATGCATTTTTATAGAGTTGGCATTAAATAACCTACAAGGTTTATATGTCATTAAATCAAACCAAACGAAACCAAACTTATTCAAAATCTCGTTTATTTATCTATTTATTTTTATTTCTATTTTTTTCATCGATGATTAAACAAGTCACAATTCCCTTAGTTATTGACGTCACATTCATCATGAATTTATTTTTATTTAAACCTCAATTATTGATAAAATTGTTATACCTTATTAATACTGTTGGATAAATCTACATTCTAATAACAAGCAAGTATATTTATATATTGAACAAAATAGCGGTTTACAGTGTGAATGAGAAGGCTAATTTACATATTGATATTAAGAATTTGATTTTAATAAATATATGCTTAGTATTATTGATTTCTAATTGTTTGGTTTTCTCTTAACGAATCTGAGCAAAAATCTCGGGGATAAATCTTAAAAGAAATACATTAACAAGACGAAAGAACTGTAATTTTATTAAATACTTCATAATCTAACTAAATAGATAAATTAGGAAAAATGAAAGACGGGAAATGTTTATTCTATACATTTTTATAGAGTTGGCATTAAATAACCCACAAGGTTGATATGCCACTAAATCAAACCAAACTCATTCAAAATCTCGTTTATTTATTTATTTTTTTTTTTTTTTTTTCATCGATGATTTATTTCCATTTTTCTTGTGTCGTTTTATTTTTCGACCAGGTTATTTTCCTTGGTAGATTATTTCCTGTCACCGTGCGATCGACACGACAATAATTGTTATAAGTACAAATAACCGAACTGTCCCAACTGGTTGGACGACATCTTTAGTTGCATCGAGCATGATACACACACCCAATATTCTTGTGGGTATTTTTAAAATGCTACGTCACAAGATAGATCATAGTCGATCAGGCAAAATCTAAGCTTTATTTAGCATCGAAGTGGATTTATTTATTACTAAAGAATTGGGTAGTGTACATCTATCTATCTATCTATCTATCTCTCTCTCTCTCTCTCTCTCTCTCTATATATATATATATATATATATATATATTATATATATATATATATATATATATAAAGGGCGGTTGTGTGTATATGTATGTCCGGAGGAAACTTCGAAAATAAAAAAATTAACAACAAAGTAAATCTTATTATAATGGAGATTGTGTGTTTTTCTGTCTGTAACCGAAACTATATTACTACTCAAGTCACAATTCCCTTAATTATTTACGTCAAATTCTCCATGATTTCATTCTTTTAAACCTTCAGTTATTAATAAAAATGGTTTTACATTATTAATACTGTTGACCATATCTACGTACTAATAACATGCAATTGTATTTATATATACAACAAAATAGCGGTTTACAGTTTGAACGAGAAGGCTAATTTGCATATTGATATTTAAAATTTTATTTTAATAAATATGTACTTGGTATTATTGATTTCTAATTGTTTGGTTTTATCTTAAGAAATATAATCAAAAATCTCGTGGATAAATCTTAAAAGAAATTTGTTTACAAGAAGAAATAACTGTAATATTATCTTTTACTTCCTATTTTAACTAAATAGTTAAATTAGGAAAATTT
This sequence comes from Doryteuthis pealeii, assembly GCA_023376005.1. Taxonomy (NCBI): domain Eukaryota; kingdom Metazoa; phylum Mollusca; class Cephalopoda; order Myopsida; family Loliginidae; genus Doryteuthis; species Doryteuthis pealeii. The sequence goes on along the minus strand of CM042182.1, from coordinate 29,293,081 downwards.
ACCAATGAAAGAGGGGAGTAATGGAAAATGATGGAATAGTTAGTTTCAAAGTTGTTCTATTTTTCGATTATACCCCCTTTGTTGCAGATCTTTTTATCTGTATTCTTAGTCAGTTTCATTAGCCTTTCTAATTTAATATGATATTTTATTATATCAAAACTTAAATACTTGCACCCGGAGGGTGCATATATTTGCTAGTATATATAAAGTAAGTAAGTAAAGTCATCGGGGTGGCCTAAAGTCGGTATCAGCCAGTCAGCGAGGGAGTCTATCCCCTTTTCAATAGCGCTAGACCAAGGAGATTGTTTTGGTGTCTGAGGTGGAGAACCACACCTACCACCAGCTCCTTACTTCACCGCACAGATCCCTGTGCTACTCATGCGCTGAGTTGGCGAGGGTCGGTATCGAACTAGGAACCTTGTGGTTAAATATCATCAGGGCTTGGTTTTCTATACATATATAAACGGCAGTTGTGTGAATCTGCATAGCCGGAGGAAACTTTGAAAATAAAACAATTAACAACAAAGTAAATACATATACACATTAAATATCACCAGAGTTTGGTTTTTGAGCAAAAATAATAGAGATTTGATTTATATTAGAGAAGATAATTTTTTTTAAATATTTAAATGATAACAGCATGGAACTTCTTTTTTTTTTTTGCATTTGATATTTTAGATAGTAGACATTAACATTTCTTTTCAGAGTAGCTGGATTAAAAATTATTTTTCGGAATTTTTAATTTTTAAAAACACATTTTTGTTAACTCACTTTCTTTTATTTACCACATAGATGGGACCCTAACAAGTACTACCACTCCGGGTCAGGATGGAACTTGAAGTAATGGCTTTATATATGTATAGATAGATTACATATTCTTCTGTTCCACCCGACAGGGTAGGGAAAAACTTTGAATAATCCAATAAGGGTTAACATGCCGTAAAAACAACTAAATAACACTTAAAAATTATTGATATAAGGTTTGAATCATTGAAACCATATATGGCAAATTATTTATATTGAGAATAAATACTTGAAGCTATGATTGTTTACTAAGGATTATTATCATTTGCTATTAGATACCATATAACTGCTTGCAAGAAAGCCTAAGTGTTATATACTGGTCTTTTCACGATACCAAATATATATAACGTTATATACCTTTCTTACTTCTTACTCTGGTCGTATTTCTTCTGGCCGGCTTTGCTATTCTATCTTTTAACATCTTCGTCTGGAATATCTTCTAAGGTCTGGTGTTGACTTTCTTGGGGACATCGGGTCTGGTTTCTGTTGGGGATTACTCCTTATCAGAAGCCCTGTGTTATTGTTAGTTTTTAGGTAATAAACACAAGACTTCGATTTACGTTGATGTTACTTTATTCCAATTCCCCAACCCAGACAATCTGCGCAGATGAGGCTTACATGTTACTAGCTCGGCTCCTAAGTTCTAACTGACTAACTGAGTTGCTTACTCCTTAAACCGGAAGAGGGCCTTCTATAGGGTTCCGGTTCTCACGATTCATCCCCAGAACGCAAGGTCAGAGTGAGGTCAAACGCTCACTCACTCTCAAGGACATCAGCTGTACTAATCACCATAATGATTTCTACAATACCTTCCCATTCATACTGCAAACCGCTATTTTTTGTATATATAAATACAATTGCATGTTATTTGTATGTAGATATGGACAACACTAATAAAAAGGCGAAGCAATTTTATTAATAATTGAGGTTTAAATATAAATAAAATCATGGAGAATGTGATGTAAATAACTATGTTAATTGTGACTCAATTAGTAATATAGTTTCGGTTACAGACAGAAAAACACACAATCTCCATTATAATAAGATTAGCAGGACCTGTGGATATACCACTGTATGATAATTTAATTATTACAAAGTTTAATATCAATGTAAATATTTTATAACCCTATTTTTTTACCTAATAGCTATTGCAAATATTTCAATATGTATCAAATATAATAATCTGGATTTAACTCTCTCTCACACACTTTCTAAAAATAGGGTTATGAAATATTTACATTGATTTGTCGATAAATACGTAATCGTGAAATCTTTGAAAGAAATTGTATCGTATATAATTACAGACCATAATTACAAATAGATGGACCTTGGAGTAATGGCTAAAAAGGAATACGTCGCACTTCTCAGAACAGTACGATAATTTGATTATTACAATGTTTGATATTTTTACTTAAGAGCTATTGTGAAATAGTTCAATATATAAAATGTATAATAATTTGGAGTTAAATCTCTCACTCTTTATTAAAGGGGTGTGTGTAAAATAATCACATTATAAAATAATCACATATAATAGCTAAGTTTAAAACAGCTTTTTTACGCTGAATCCAAAAATCATACTCATAATGAAATTCATATTTTTTGTTGTTAATTACTGAATCGTTTCAATCAAACTGATTCAATGGAAATAAATCGAAATTCTTTAAAATAAATATAACTCTTACGGACACCCGTACTAGTGTGTCGAACATCAAGTTATATACCTAATTAATAGATAAAATTAATTTAACGCATGAAACGCTTAATTTTGAATTTCAAATCTCATATTTTTAGATTCTAAAAACATATATCTTATTATAATGGAGATTGTGGGTTTGTCTATCTGTAACCGAAACTATATTACTATACAAGTCACAATTCCTTTCGTTATTTACATCATATTCTCCATGATTTTATTTTTATTTAAACCTCAATTATTAATAAAATTGTTTTACATTACTTACGCTGTTGACCATATCTACTAATAACATTCAAATGTATTTATATATACAACAAAATAGAGGTTTACAGTATGAATGGGAAGGCTAATTAGCATATTGATCTTAAAAAATTGATTTTAATAAATATATGCTTAATATTATTGATTTCTAATTGTTTGGTTTTATCTTATTGAATATGAGCAAAAATCTCTTCAATAAATCTTAAAGAAATCCTTAACAAGAAAATAACTGTAATATTATTCTTTACTTCCTATTTTAACTAAATAGTTAAATTAGGAAAATTTACCAATGAAAGACGAGAGTAATGGAAAATGATGAAGTGTTAGTTTCAAAGTTGTTCTATTTTTCAATCATACCCCCTCTGTTCAAAATCTTTTTACCTACATTCTTATTCAGTTTCATTAGCCTTTCTAATTTAATATCATATTTTATTATAAAATTTAACTAAAATACTTGCACCCGGAGGGTGCATATATTTGCTAGTTCATTTAATAACTAGTTTTCTTCGTCGATGGAAATAAACCGAAATTCTAACTAGCAGGACCGGTGGATATACCACAGTATGATGAATTATTTATTACAGCGTTTGATATGTTTATTAAAGAGTAAACATTTCAATATGTAAAAAGTATAATAATCTTGATTTAGTACTCTCTCATTCTTTCTTAAAGGGGGTGGGATATTTACATTGATTTTCCGATAAAAATCTGGGGGAAGACATTTAGAATATCTACATTAATTTACCGACAAAAAAGTGACAAAAATACGACTCGGAAAATATCTAAAAATTATTGTAGACTGATTTTTAAACGGAATTCAAACCTGTTAAACTCCGCTTAAGAAATTGACCTTGTGCCACATCCTGCTCGTGCGGAGAGGACTGGTAAATATATACATGAAAATAATTCTCATCAAGTTTTAAGAGATAAAAACTAACATTTTGAGGATTATTGTTCCCTGATTTTTGAAACGGACTGACACGAAGGTTGTATTGTCCTTGGTAACGCTGAGTCACCTTGCTAAACATTAAATAAAAACCAAAAAAATGTCTTTTCCCTCTTTTACTTTACTTTCCTTTACTTGCCATTCTTAAAACTTGATTTTCCTTCACTTAGATGGAATGCCAACCAAGGCTAAAGAGCCCCCTCTAACCCATTTGGGGATTTATACGAGTAGTTAGTACCCTAATCCTACTACTGTCGACACTTGAAGCTAAACTTTTATAGTAAATGAAATCAGTATTATTTGGATTATTCGGACTATTGTCTCATCTTAACTGTTATCTGTACAACGTTTCGGCCGATGTAACCTCCGGCCTTCTTCAGGATTTCTTCTCGGACTCGGGAACCTTCTTTTCGGATTAGGGAATCTTCTTTTAGAACTCGAGAACACTCTTGTCGTAATCGAACCTTCTTGTCGTAATCGGGAGCCATCACGGAACTTCGAACCTATCGCTGTATTCAGTCCATGGGGATATCTCATTTCGCTAACCATAGCTGGGGTACAAGTGTTAAGCTATGTTAATTATTATTCTATGTTACTGCTGTCCAGACCAGGATTAAACCTGCAGTCTAGAGATAACTGTCACTTAAAACTGTCTTAACCTAACTCCTAACTCCTTTATCCACTAGGCTATGTGTCCAATTGGACACGTAGCATATTTCCGAGAATTAGTAAATAAAATATTTTTAAGTTTTTTTAAGTTAAACTATGGTAAATATAAAAATAACATTTTGAGGATTATTGTACACTGATTTTTTAAACGGACTGACACGAAGGTTGTATTGTCCTTGGTGGCGCTGAGTCACCTTACTAAACATTAAATAAAAACCAAAGCAATGTGTTTTCCCTCTTTTACTTTCCTTTTCCTTTACGATAAGTAAAATGTCACGTGCCATTCATAAAACTTGGTCCTTGCCAAACAAGTCAGTTTGAAAATCAACTCAACATGTCGTCTGATGTTACTTGTGACTCATTCAGTATATGTCAAGGACTTTGTCACTTCGAACTTTTCGTCTAAATCATGACGATACTAACGGATAAGGAGGCTTTGCTTTTACGGCGGGAAAAGAGAAAAACAAAAACAACAACGACGAGGACGACGACGACGAGGATGAATCTGCTGGCTGGTTTATATGACGTCACTCTCCCATAAATTAGTTTGTTTTCGGAACAAGAAGTTCAAAGCCCCCTTTCACTGTAACGATCAGTCTACCTGAAAATTATTTAGGTAATCTGAACATTAGCTACTTAAATGAGAGTAACCTCACCTTGTTTTTTTTTCACTTTGAGGAAGCCGTCTGTTTTGGTCGGCCATTTTCATTTCACCGTAAATCTACACTGAAAATACGAATTTGTTCGAATCAATACAACTGAATGTTTTAACACGAAAATATCATGAAATATAAAGTGTTCTTAATTGTGCTTGTACATTATTTGAAATTTCACCGTAATTCTACACTGAAAATACGAATTTGTTCGATCAATCAACTGAATGTTTTAAACACGAAAATATCATGAAATATAAAGTGTTCTTAATTGTGCTTGTGCATTATTTGAAATGTCACCGTAAATCTACATTGAAAATACGATTTTGTTCAAATCAATACAACTGAATGTTTTATCCCGAAAATATCATAAAATGTGTTCTTTAATTGTGCTTGTGCAATATATTAAATGAACTTACTTGTTATTAAGAACACATTTTATGATATTGTGCTTGTGCATTATTTGAAATTTCCTCGTAAATCTACATTGAATATACGATTTTGTTCAAATCAATATAACTGAATGTTTGAACACGAAAATATCATAAAATATAAAGTGTTCTTAATTGTGCTTGTGCATTATTTGAAATTTCACCGTAAATCTACATTGAAAATACTATTTTGTTCGAATCAATACAACTGAATGTTTTAACACGAAAATATCATAAAATGTGTTCTTAATTGTGCTTGTGCATTATTTTCAATGAACTTAATTGTTATTAAGAACACATTTTATGATATTTTCGAATTAGAACATGCAGTTGTATTGATTACGGGGAAAGGAAAATGACCGACCAAAACAGACGGCTTCCTCAAAGTGAAAGAAACAAGGGGAGGTTACTCTAATTTATGTAGCTAATGTTCAGATTACCATTATCTAAATCTTATCCAATACTAGCTGAATACCCATCCACAGAACAGAGGTTCAAAGCACCTTTTCATTTTAACGATCAGTCTATTTCAAAATTATTTAAATATTATTCTATAGGTCAACACTAGCTGAATAGTCATCCTCAGCAGGGTTGCGTGCAAAGTTTAAGCACTGGACATGTAAGCTGAAAATATATCTAGATATAAGTAAAGTAAAGTCGTCAAGGCGGCCTAAAGTCAGTATCAGCCAATCAGCGAGGGAGTCTATCCCCTTTTCACTTGCGCTAGACCAAGGAGGAAACTAGGCGGGTGCCCCTGGGAAAGGTATGAATCCAAATATTATCCCTGGTATGGCAACCAGTCTTAGAGAAGGAAAACTCTAAATGAATTTCTGTTGAACTTCGGTTAAAAATTGACCTTGTGTCACATCCCGCTCGTGGCTAAGGGGTGGTAAATAGACGCATTGCATAAAAATGACATTCCGTCCCATTCTAACTATAAGGGTCACCAAAAGAGATAGAAGAGTAAACTTTATTCATTGATTTAAACTTTGTATTTATTTATATAAATAAGTAAGTAAAGTCGTCGGGGCGTGGAAGTCTACCCCCTTTTCACTAGCGTTAGAAAAAACGAGATTATTTTAGCGTATGAGGTGGAGCACCTCACCTACCATCAGCTCCTTACTTTACTGCACAGATCCCTGTGCTACTCATACGCTGAGTTGGCGAGGACCGGTATCGAACTAGGAACCTTGTGGTTTCTAGCCGATCGCTCTACCGACTGAGCTAACCCGGCCCATGAATTATTTATAACATATCTAAATCATATTAGGCTGACCCGATGAGTCATCTGAGAAAATAGAAGGATATAGTGTCAAATACAACTGGCGCTCAACCATGGAAAAAAAAACACGAATTAACAGCCAACACATCTTATCATAATGGAAATTCGGTATCTGTAACCGAAACGACATCACTGATTACGTCACAATACCCTCAGAAATTGCGTATGTTTACCAATGAGTATTTGATTTATAGTCAAAATCCCTAATACGTCGAATAGAATAAATCTATTAATAATGGAGATTCGTTTCCGGTCTTTGTCTGTAACAAAAATTACGTCACTGCTTAAGTCACATTACCCAAAATCTTCATCGTCATAACATAGAACAAATACACTCAAAATTTGAACATTTAACATTAGACAGTCCTCATTGGGTTTTTTTTAAACAAGTTTTGATAAATACATGACTGGTATTATATATCTATATATAGTTTGTTTTATTTTTAATAAATATTTAAAGTTTACATTTCAATTTGTTTTATTTTTTAATCCTTTAATGAATTTGATGATTTTACTTACTTAGGGTACAGACTCGCTGATATTGGATTTTTAACTCCCACCCCTCAGGCAATATGTTTCAAAAATCTATTTTTACATCGCCCGGAGGGTGTTTTTTATTTTGTACTAGTCTTATTAATTAATGTCTCTATGAAAATCTGAGTTAGATTTGCCTCAGAGAAAGAAAAAAACAAAAATATCTGGTTTATCTGACGTCAGTCTCCACTATTAGTTTGTTTTCGAAAAAAGAAATTCAAAGCCCCTTTTCGTTGTAACGATCAGTCTACCTAGAAATTATACAAATCTTATTAATCTCAATTTTTGTGATGAGGCTTGATAATATTGAATGGATAAAATGGTTTAATGAAATGCCAACACGTGTTTCGGCCGAGAGTTTGTACACATTGTATTCTATTTATTACTATTTTAAATATGAAATAAAATAATAATAATAGAAAAATATAAATTTTTAACTATACAAAGAAAACGGCCCTCTTGCAAACATCTTGGCCTGAAACAGGCCGTTTTCTTCGTATACTTTAAAATTTTCCATTTTTTCTATTATTATTAGTTTATTTCATATTTGAAATAGTAATACATAGAATATAATGTGCTTATGGACAAACTCTCGGCCGAAATACGTGTTGGCATTTCATTAAACAATTTTTATCCATTCAACATTTTCTTTCCTTAATTTATTACGGAATGGCGGTTTGTTAAGTTTTTTCTTTCTTTGAAATTATATATAATATATATATATATATATATATATATATATATATGTATATATATATATATATATATATATATATAATCCAAAAGTCCAGAGAAGAAATCTTCCTTACGAAACACGAGTTTTATTTTAAAAACCTGTCGCAGTTTGAGAGCTCAATATGTGCTCTTAATGTTAGAGTCACAGAGCAAATATATAAGAAAAGAAATAACAAAAGACTTAGAGATTTAGCTTTATAGTCTATTTCAGGGAGCTTAGACAAATTGTCTAACTCTCCCGACTCATCAGATTTGATGAGTCGGGAGAGTTAGACACTTGGTTCGCCGCATCCATTTTCAACTGATGAGTCGGGAGAGTTAGACACTTTGTCTAAGCTCCCTGAAATAGTCTATAATGCTAAATCTCTAAGTCTTTTGTTATTTCTTTACTTATATATATATATAATTATATAATATATAATTATATATATATTATATAGACTATAATGCTAAATCCCTAAGTCTTTTGTTATTTCTTTACTTATATATATATATATATATATATATATGCGTGGGTGTGAGTGTGTGCATGTGTGTGTGTGTGTGTGTGTGTGTGTGTGACGAATACGCAAACGGTGACATCAGAGTAAACAACAATCACAGAAAATTATGCACAATGTGTTTTGTATGCATATATGTATTTTTTATCAAAGTCACACTACTCAAAGAAAATATCAAAACAGTTGGTTTTCAAAAATATGTCTTTAAACCAAAGCCGCCATTTATACGGGTGGAGGTGGGCGGCTTCCCCCGAAACCTGTTATTTTCAACTTAGAATTAACTACGCCCTGTCGGTGGGGCTTAGAATACTCTGATTCTATTCTCATCAGAAGGTTAAAGACCCACCCCACCACAAAAGGGGGTCCTCGGTATGACACTAAACGGCATCTAATGTTGTGGCTCAGGTTCTGGGGATATAGAGAGTGTTGAGTACCCCTTCATTGCTAATACACGCAGATCCACCGAAGCGAAGTGTTAAGGTCCCATCTCTGGATCAAATAGATCTGTCCTAAAAAAGGAAACGGTGGCGCTTGTGTTGTTATGGTTATTGACGTTGAAAATGGACTTCAATTTCTGCTTGCTTTTCATATAGTGCTAGTATACTTGGAAAAGGTACAGTGATACTGATAGATACGCGTTCTGCGTCCCTGGCGCATAAAAAACTAAAAGGACGCAGAAAAATCATATCCATGCATCCCTGTGTTTTTTCTTCCCCCACCATTTCCAGCTAACTGTAAATACATTTCAATATTTTCTTGGAAACGAATTACACTGTATGGGGTACAATGTAGGGATTAGTCGGCTTTAGTTGTTCATAGTTAAAAACTCTACAATTTATTAAGAAAATTTAGTTGGGACACATCAAATTTCCTGGGGACTCATTCAAATCAAATCCGCGTGTCCTAGGACGCATTAAATTAAAAAGCTGTCAGCATCACTGCATTCATCTATCCTTCCTCCATCTATGGGTAAATAGTAGGGTAATGTATGCATCCATGTATCCTTCCTCCAGCTATGGGTAAATAGTAGGGCAGACTGGGCTCTTTAAACTTGGAATAGCAACCACGAAAACTCTGAATTCTAACCTGTTAAGCACTGTTTAAAATTTGATCTTTTGTCGCATCCTGCTCGTTCGGAGGGGTTGGGTAAATGCATATTATTGGTATTTCAGTCTCGGAAGACTATAATATAGTTTTTGTGCCTTTGAAGTTAGGGTGTTGAATGAGAGTAACCCCCCTTGTTTCTTTCACTTTGAGGAAGCCGTCTGTTTTTGTCGGCCATTTTCATTGCACCGTAATTCTACACTGAAAAAACGAATTTGTTCGAATCAATACAACTGCATATTTTAACACGAAAATGTCATAAAATGTGTACTTAATTGCGCATTATTTGAAATATACATAATTGTTACTAAGAACATATTTTTATGATATTTTCGTCTTAAAACATGCAGATGTGTAGATTTACGGTGAAATGGCCGACCAAAACATAAGGCTTCCTCAAAGTGAAAGAAACAAGGGGAGGTTACTCTCATTTATGTAGTTAATGTTCAGATTAGCGAAAAATCGTAGAAGTACTTGGCGTAAGTACTTATGTTACCAGTTGGTTTTGTAAACGGGTTTTATGACAGAAACAATACCAAAGGCAACCTGATTGACAGGTAACACTATAATCAGGGATGTTTATATTTCAAAAGGAAATCTTAATATTTCTAGGTCAGTTCGATCGCTGATTGGTTGGATTTTACGGCATCTCAACCCTTGTTAGGTTATTCTATACCGAAGTTCGTTTGTTTTATTCATTCTTGATGGGTACTCAATTTTTTAAACGTATTTTTTTTTCATCTTATTCGGATTATTCGGACAATTGTCTCTTTTTCATTGTTATCTGTACAACGTTTCGGCCGATGTGTCCTCTTCAGATATTCCTTGTCGGACTCGGGAACCTTCTCGAACTTGTGAACCTTCTTTTCGAACTCTGAAATCTTCTTGTCGTAATCGGGAGCCTTCAATGTGTCAAATTGGACACATGGCGTAGTGGATATAGGCGTTGAGTTAAGACAGTTCTAAGGGAGTGTTATCTCTAGGATGCAGGTTCAATCCTGATCAAGGGGGACAGTGACATAGAATAATGATTAACACAGCTTAACACTTGTACCCAGTCATGGTTAACGGGCTGAGATTAGTATACCCCGTGGATTGAATAAAGGGTTGGGTTCAGAGTTCCGTCAAAGCTCCTGATTACTACGAGAAGGTCCCCAAGTTCAAAGTGAAGGTTCTCGAATCCGACAAGAAATACCTAAAAAAGGCCGGAGGGCAAATCGGCCGAAACGTTGTACAGAAAACAATAAAGATGTGGACAATAGTTCGTATATTCAAAATATTACAAATCATCAAACATTATCTAAAAAATTCAGAGAGATATTTTTCTTAAAACTCAGTTTTTTTGTTTAACCCATAGATAGAACCCCAACAGGTACTAGCACTTCGGATCCGAGTGGACTCCAGGTCAGGAAACACAAGTACAACTGAGCAATGTCATAATAAAACAGAACACATGAATATATATATGCATCCAGCATCTCTCATAAATAACTGACCATGTGCCAAACAAAGCTTTGTAAATACGTTGTTGTTTTGTATTCAAAATCAAAACTGAATGAAAAAACAGAAATATTATAATGAAAGACTTAGCAAGTTACCTCCAGCCGGGATTTAAACACAACCGATTTTTCATCAGTGAGACTTCCTAACCCCGCAGCCATTAGCCCACTTACAAGCGGGAGCGAGAATTTAACTAATAAATACTTGCATATGTATATATGTGAAGAAAGTAGACAAACACGGGATGTTATGGAAACTGGATGTTTATGGATGGGGGATTTTCTTCCCTCTAAATGGGGAGTGTTATATGGAGATGCATCTCCATATAACACCCCCCATTCAGAAGGAAGAAAATCCACCACCCATCCACCCAGCCACCCCTGCCCCTACTGACAACCTACTGTTTTTCACCATTCTGAAAATGTCTTTCATTGAAGCTAGAACTGGGCTTTGATGATGGTCTAAATGGCCGAAACGTTGCAACGTCGACAATAAACATCCAGTTTCCATAACATCCCGCGTGTTTTCTACTTTCTCCACATATTGTCGGATTAACCTCCTCACATTTCTCCCATATGTATATATGTAAAAGTCACCAGTGGGCTCCATCCGTTTATAGGAGAGCATTGCGAGCGAGCCTTGTAAGCGGGACTAAATTATTCAGTAAAGTACAAACTTTCATCTTTTTTTTTTTGTAAAAATACCATCAAATATAATTTTAAAGAAATAAGAGAAATATTAGAATAAAAGACATAGCAAGTTACCTCCAGGCGGGATACAAACACGACCGATTTTTCATCAGTGAGACTTCCTAAACCCTGCAGCCATCAGCCCACTTACAATCGGGAGAGAGAGTTTAACTAATAAATACTTATAAAATAATAAAATTCGAAGGCAATACAATGCGTAAAAAATAAAGACAAAAAGATGTTTTATATGTCTAATCGATTTCAAAGCAAAGCTTTATCATCAGAGTTTAATTTCAGAAATGACGTGCTTATGTTTTTTTTTTATTTGTGTGGTTATAATTTCTCTTCTTATTTCCTTTTCCTCTCCTTTTTTCTCCTCTCTTTCTTCTTCTCCTCCTTTATGAATGGGCAAATAATAAATACTTGCATATGTATTTATGTAAAAGACGCAAGAGGGCTCCATCTGTTTTATAGGAGAGCCTTGCAAGGGATCCTTGTAAGCCGGACTAAATTATTCATTAAAGTACAAACTTTCATGTTTTTTTGTAAAAACACCATCAAATATAATTTAAAGAAATAAGAGAAATATTTTGATAAAATTAATATGCTATAATTTTTGGGCGTTGTTAGCAACACATGTCATTTTGTCGTGAAAAGTGCACAGAGTTCTTGAATTTCATGTTCTTTCTAATCGTTTCATTATATATGAAACTTACATATACATACGATTGTGACTTATGACATCAAAAAGATTTGTTCTTCTATTGTTTGTTTCTTGTTTGTTTGTTTATTCATTTTTCTAACAACGCCTCTCTATATGTTGTTTACTTCAAAGTTAGTTTTTAAGACTTATTCATATACAATATACAAGTTTTCGTGTTCTTCTGACGTAGAACTTTTTTAGTTTTTCTTTCATTTCCATTTGCTTTAGGGTGTCCCCTTCTCATATTCCCAGGTATTTATCATTATTCCCTTTTCTCTCTATGAGAGTTTTACACATGCCACCTAAGTTGGTGATACAGTGGAGGCTGAGTGACAGCAAGTCCTTATGTCTCCGGGACTCTTCCGTATATTTTGGCTTATCTGTTGTTTGGATGGTCTTGATTCATCCGCGATTTTCCACTTCCTCCAGACCCTTTTCCAAACCCCTTGGTCATCTTCCAAGGGCCCAATTACAATTGGTACGACCTTTACCTTCATTATTATCATTATTATTATTATTATTATTATTATTATGTCCATGAGCGTTTTTCACACCCACCTATCCTGGTGGTTCACTGGAGGCTGAGTGACAACAAGTCTCCTCATGTCTCCGGGACTCTTCCGTATATTTTGGCTTTGGATTTCCTATTCCTCCAGACCCTTTTCCAAACCCTTGGTCACTCTTCTAGGGGTCCCAATTACAATTGGTACGACCTTTACCCTCAATATTATTATTATTATTATTATTATTATTATTATTATTATTATGTCCATGAGCGTTTTTCACACCCACCTATCCTGGTGGTACAGTGGAGGCTGAGTGACAGCAAGTCTCCTGGTGTCTCTTGGACTCTTCCGTATATTTTGGCTTATCTGTTGTTTGGATGGTCTTGATTCTTCTTCGGATTTCCAATTCCTCCAGACCCTTTTCCAAACCCCTGGTCACTCTTCCAAGGGCCCCAATTACAATTGGTACGACCTTTACCTTCAATATTATTATTATTATTATTATTATTATTATGTCCATGAGCGTTTTTCACACCCACCTATCCTGGTGGTTCACTGGAGGCTGAGTGACAGCAAGTCTCCTCATGTCTCCGGGACTCTTCCGTATATTTTGGCTTTGGATTTCCTATTCCTCCAGACCCTTTTCCAAACCCTTGGTCACTCTTCTAGGGGTCCCAATTACAATTGGTACGACCATTACCCTCAATATTATTATTATTATTATTATTATTATTATCGCCATGAGCGTTTTTCACACCCACCTATCCTGGTGGTTCACTGGAGGCTGAGTGACAGCAAGTCTCCTCATGTCTCCGGGACTCTTCCGTATATTTTGGCTTCGGATTTCCTATTCTTCCAGACCCTTTTCCAAACCCTTGGTCACTCTTCCAAGGGCCCCAGTTACAATTGGTACGACCTTTTCCTTTATCATTATTATTATTATTATTATCTCCATGAGCGTTTTTCACAACCACCTGTCTTGGTGGTACACTTGGAGGCTAAGTGACAGCAAGTCTTCTCGTGTCTCTAGGACTCTTCTGTGTATTTTGGCTTATCTGCTGTTGGGATGGTCTCGATTCATCCTCGAATTTTCCAATTCCTCCAGACCCTTTTCCAAACCCTTGGTGACACTTCTAAGGGCCCTAATTACAATTGGTACGAACTTTACCTTCAATATTATTATCATTATTATTATCATTATTATTATTATTATCCTTATTATTATTATTATTATTATTATTATTATTATTATTATTATTATTATTATATAACTTCTTGTCTTAGCCAATGTGTCAAACAAATCTTTGTAAATACGTTGTTGTTTTGTATTCAAAATCAAAACTGAATGAAAGAACAGAAATATTATAATGAAAGACTTAGCAGGCTACCTCCAGCCGGGATTTAAACACGACCGATTTTTCATCAGCAGGACTTATCTGTTGTTTGGATGGTCTCGATTCTTCTTCGGATTTCCAATTCCTTCAGATTCTTTTCCAAATCATTGGGGACCGTTCCAGGGCCCCAGTTACAATTTACCATTATTATTATAATTATTATTATTCCTTTTGAGTTTTTTACATAAGCATTAGCTGATGGTCTTCACTAGAGACTGAGTGACAACAAATCTCCTCAGGTCTCCAGAAAAACTTACATACATAGTATTCTAGGCGTTTGCAGCAGTGCAGTAGTCTGGATGGTCTAAATTCTTCCTCTGATGTCCAGATCTTCTAGTTTTTTTCTAAGTTTTTAAAGTGCACCAACTACAATTAGTATCACTTTCATTCTCATATTACACAGTTTTTTCAATTCTCTGACAAGGTCCAGGTATTTATCCATCTTTTCATTTTCCTTCAGCTCCAACCTGTGATCTGCTGGAACCCCAAAGTCCACCAGTCGACACGTTCTCGTTTTTTTCAAGACTATGCCTTCTCCCATCTTGGCTGGGATAGGATGATCCGTCTTTATCTCAAAGTCCCAGAGAATTTTATGCGTTTCATTCTCAAGAAGATTCTGGTTTATGTATATACCATTTTGTTGTATGGTCAAAATTTAATTTTTTGCATAATTCCCTGTGGATCACCTTCCCAACCCAGTCGTGCCTAGCTTTGTATTTCCGTTGTTCTAGTTTGCTACATTCACTTAATACATGATTTACAGTCTCATCTCTGTCACTGCAGAGTCTACATTTACTGTTTTGTTGCGTCTTATCAATTTTTGCTTTGATATAGTTTGTTTTTATGGCATTATTTTGTGCAGCAATTATTAGTGATTCAGTTTCTCTCTTGAGGTTTCCTCTTCTTAACCATTCCCAGATCTTTTTATGTGCAACCTCTCCGATTTGTCGTTTGAAGTGTCCATATAATTGTTCTTCTTCCCATCTTTGTTTTCTAGTTTTGTTGTTTTTCTGTTGGTCCATACATTACATCTGCTGTTGTTGGCTGTCATAAGTAATCTTTCTTTGCTCTTTTTTGTGTACTCTTCAAGTCCCTGGATTGTGACCTCTACACAGTCCTTTATGTGGGCAAACCCTCTTCCACCTTCTTTTCTTGATACATATAACCTATCTTTATCATCTCTATGGTGTAGAGCCTTGTGCATCGTCGTTAATTTACTAGTCCTTTGATCCATCGTCTGAAAGCTCTTCTTGTCCATTTTAAGAATGGTCCTGAGATCTTATAATGGGGACAGCCCAGGTATTGATTCCTTGATCAGATTTCTGCTTGTGTGATTTGTCTATGAGTTCTCTTCTTCTCCGAGGTATTCTTTTTTAATTTTTTTCATTTCTGCTTGCTTGATATTGTCTGCTTCAAAATTCATAAGTATTTTAACTTTCATTTTCATCAAGTCATTTTATAGTGTCCTTATTTGGCAGTTGTATTCCGTCCATTAATTTCTTTCACCCTGTTTCATTACTAGTATCGCACATTTTTCAATTCCAAACCATTCCTATATCTTAGCTATATATTCTAATAGTTTGTACCAGGGTTTCTAATTCTTTTTCATTTTTTGCAATTTTTTTTATGTTATCCATGTACATAAGGTGGTTTATCTTTTCTTGTGAGTTAGTGAATTTGTATCCCCCTGTACATTTTTTAAGTATATGATTGAGAAGCATCATTGCTATAATGAACAGTAGTGGTGATAATGAGTCTCCTTGGAAGAAAACCTCTCTGGATTTTTACTTCTGCCAGGGATGTTTTCCAGCTATTATTTGAACTCGCCAATTTTCCATGGCTTTTTTAATGAAGTTATGATGTGTTGGAAATTTTATATACATTTTTAACATTCTAAAATCCAAGTATGTGGACCATGTCATAGCTTTTCTTAATCGATCCAGGCCATAGCAATATTTTTCCGTTTATTTTTTACTTCTTAAGAATGTATTGGCTATATAGAGTAAATCGTGGTTCCTCTTTTCCCTTGCGACATCCTTTCTGTTCTTCTGAGAGAGTTTCCCCAATTGAGTGAAAAGTATACTTCTTCTCTCATAACAGCAGTTAGAATTTTCCACATCATGGGTAGACAAGTTATGGTCTATAATTACTGGGGACATTTCCTTTCGTGGGTCTTTCTGGATTAGTGTAGTTATCCTTTCGTCATCCATTCGGGTATTTCTGTCTTGTAGACATCTGTTCAGTGCTGGGCCATTCTCTTGTGGATAGAAGTAAATTTTTTAACCAGAATCCATGTATGCCATCATTAGCCTGGTGTTTTCCAATTGCTACTTCTTGAGTACGGATTATTATTATTATATTATTATTATGTATTATTATATAGCTTCGTTAGCCAATGGTCTTCTTAAATCATACATAAATGAGAGATATTTTGAAAACTCTTCATTCACCATGAAAAAGTGTTTTCATTTATCTAATGTTAAATTACTTTCAAACTATTCAGTTTGCAGAATATTAAATAGAATGCTTATGATAGGCTTGTTGAAAAGTATCAAGAGTTGCTTAATAAGATTTTAACAAATTGATTCGAACAAGCAGTCTAGACGTCTAGACGTTATCACTTTATTATATAAACTGATCAGCTCTATCCACGTCTTCATCAACTTTCGCTGAGTCACAATTTCTCAACTGATATGACAGCTTGGGCTGTAGATAAACCGGCTACAGAACGATATAACCTCACCCCTAATGGGGCACCTGTTGGCCGTGGGTGTTGACCCGTATTTCCTCAGAACAAGTGTTAAGCTATATAACTATAGCAGTATGGAGGCGTGTGGTCTAATGGTTAGAGTCGTAGGAAATGGACTCGTTGACCAGAGTTCAATTCCTGAACGAAGCTGTTTGCATTTCACATAGCACTAATACCCTTGTGAAGATTGAATCCAATATCCCTCCAGCTATGGGTAAATAGCAAGACAAACTAGGTTCTTTAACCATAGCTAGGTAACCAGTCTAGGAGAAGTAAAACTCTGAATTCAAACTTGTTAAACTCCGCTTAAGAAATTGACCTTGTGTCACACCCAGCTCGTGCAGGGGTGTTGGTGTATATATATTATATATATATATATATTATTATATATTATTATTATTATTATCGTATACAATTCGATAATTAATGAAAATAATCGTGACAAGCGAAGTCGGAAAATATCGCCCCCTACGTAGAACATCGTACAGCTTTTTTAACTTCGATTCTGTCTGAGGGAAATCGTATTACATCGCTGATGAGACTTAATAAAGTTAAACAGCCGTAAGATGTTCTACGTAGGGGTCGATATTTGCCGAGTTCGCGTGTCATGATTATTTTCATTAATTATCGAATTTTATACGATATACAATACAAACATGAATAAAAAATACTTAGTGTTAAAGTAAGATAGATAAATATGAACAAATTGAGATAGATAGATAGATGGATAGTTTTGAATAGACTGAGCTGGGTTGTTATTCGGGACGCACTTTCTCATAAATTACGGTTTTCTTTTTGTATTTGTAAATGTATTCATGTTTTTTATCTTAAACATATCGTTTGATATGTTATTTCAGAGTTATTACTAAATATTCAATAGTAAAAAGTATAATATTTAAATTTACTTGAAGAATGTATTGATGGTTGGTTTTGAAGGCTATAACAATGAAAGGGAAAAGAAAATGAGGTAACTATGATGTTTATTCATTGATCTCTTCATATTTCGGTATAAAGATCCCTTCGTCAGAAGATTTCTGAAAGCTGGAGTAAACATATCAGTGATAGAGCTTTTATATATACTAGCAAATATATGCGCGCTCCGGGTGCAAGTATTTAAGTTTAATGTAATGAAATATCGTATTAAATTAGAAAGTCTAATAAGAATGCAGATAAAAAGATTGAAACAGGGTGGGGTTATATAGAAAAATAGAAATGAAACTTACTCTCCATCACTGCCGTCTTTCATGCTGAATTTTACTTATTTAACTAAATAGTTAAATTAGGAAGTAAAGAATAAAATTACACTTATTTTCTTGTTAATGGATTTCGTTTAAGATTCATTGGAGAGATTTTGCCTATATTCATTAAAATAAAACCAAACAGTTAGAAATCAATAATACTAAGCACATGTTTAATAAAAATCACAATTTTAATATCAATATGCAAATTAGCCTTCCCGTTCACACTGCAAACCGCATTTTTGTATATATAAATACAATACATGGTATTAGTACGTAGATATGGACAACACTAATAAAAAGGTGAAGCAATTTTATTAATAATTGAGGTTTAAATATAAATAAAATCATGAAGAATGTGATGAAAATAACTATGTAATTGTGACTCGATTAGTAATATAGTTCGGTTACAGACAGAAAAACACACAATCTCCATTATAATAAGATATATATAGGAGAGAGAGAGAGAGAGAGAGAGAGAGAGAGAGAGATTTGGACGTCTCATTTTTAACCAGAGGGTATTGCAAGATGTTAACGGACGTACAATTAAGGAACACTAGTATTAATATATAGATTTGATATTTCTACATCAAACTTTCTAGTTGTCATAGTGGACACACAGACATACATTTCGAATTATTGATATACACACATAAATATTCCAATTCTTGATAGCTTCTAGAAATACCTACAATCGGTTGAGAATTTTTGATATTGAAATCTATTAAATTTTTCTTTCTTTCTTAAGAAATAATATTTTGTAGAACTTTCTATGTGCGCTCAAGTTTAAAACTGGCATATCTGCGACAAATTATGTGGACGGTCTCATTTTAAAGCGGAGGCTGTTGCAAGATTGATAACGAACGTAAAATATTAATATATAGATTCATCTTGGAAAATTGAAGGTGTCCATTTAACCAGAGGGTGTTGCAAGATGATAACGGTTAAGGAACACGAGTATTAATATAGTAGTTTGCAAGTTTTATATCAAACTTTCTTGTGACACACAAACATACACTTCGCAATTATGATATACACACATAATATACACACAAAATAATGCTGATAGCTTCTAGAAATACCTACAATTCGTTTAGAGATTTTTTGGTATTTATAAATCTATTAAATTTTTTTTCTTTTTTTTAAAATGTAATATTTTGTAGAATTTCTATGTGCCTCAACTTAAGAGTGGCATATGTGCGATAAATTATTGTGACGGTATCTTTTTGAACAGAGGCTGTTGCAAAATAATGACGGACGTACAATTAAAAAACACTAGTATTAATATATAATTTGATAGTTCTACATCAAACTCTTTAACTGTCTGTAGTGGAGAGACAAACATACATTTCTCAATTATTGATACTAGCACATATATGCACCCTCCGGGTGCAAGTATTTAAGTTTTAACATAATAAAAATATCATATTCAATTAGAAAGGCTAAGAAACTGAATAAGAATGCAATAAAAAATTGGAACAGAGGGGGTATATTGAAAAATAGAACAACTTTGAAACTAACTCTTCCACATTTTCCATTACTCCGTCTTTCATTGTAAATATTCCTAATTAACTATTTAGTTAAAATAGAAGTAAAAATAATATTACAGTTATCTTCTTGAAATGATTCTTTTAAGATTATCAAGATTTTTGCTTAATTCAATAAGATAAAACCTAACAATTAGGAATCAATAATACCTAGCATATATTTATTAAAATCAATTTTTTACGATCAATATGCAAATTAGCCTTCCCATTCACACTGTGAACCGCTATTTTGTGTATATATAAATACAATTGCATGTTATTAGCATGTAGATATTGTTAACAGTCTTAATGATGTAAAACAATTTACTAATAATTGAGGTTTTAAAAAAAAAAATCATGGACAATGTGGTGTAAATAACAAAGGGAATTGTGACTTGAATAGTAATATAGTTTCGGTACAGACAGACAAACCCACAATCTCCATTATAATAAGAAGATATACACATAAATATTCCAATGTTAATTGCTTCTAAAAATACCTACAATTCAGTTGAGTTTTTTGTTTTTTGTATTGTTAAATGTTTCATTTTTTTATCTTTAAACATATCATTTGATATGTTTGCTTACAGTTATGCTAACAGTTCAAAAAGTAAAACCCCTTCTCTCTCTCTCTCTCTCTCTCTCTCTCTCTCCTCCTCCCACACACACACACACACACACACATATTTCTGCTTTCTTTCGATTGAACAGATTAATGTCATCGCTTCCAAACGCTCACCACCTCTCTCTGTTTTTCTCCTCTTTTTCTTGTTATATATATGCTGTGTAGTCTGTTCTTTTTCTTCCCTTTCTTCTTCATAATAAAAACGGAATGGTCCATTATTTAGTTGAGTGACGACACTCATAAGAAATAAAATTAGGACTTTACATTTTTGAATTCATCTTGGACGATTTGGACGGTCACATTTTTAACCAGAGGGTATTGCAAGAAATACCTACAACTCAGTTGAGAGATTTTTTTGTATTTGTAAATCTATTAAATTTTTCTTTCCTTTTTTAAAAAATATTTTGCAGAACTTTCTATGTGCCTCAAGTTAAGACTGGCATATCTGTGACAAATTATGTGGATGGTCTCATTTTTAAACGGAGGATGTTGTAAGATGATAACAAACGTAAAATTAAGGAACAGAAGTATTAATATATAGATTCATCTTGGAAAATTTGAATGGTGTCCTATTTAACCAGAGGGTGTTGCAAGATGTTAACGGTTAAGGAACTCGAGTATTAATATATAGATTTGCTAGTTTTACATCAAACTTTCTAGTGGACAGACAAACATACACTTCTCAATTATTGATATACACACATAAATATTCAATAGCTTCTAGAAATACCTACAATTCCGTTGAGAGATTCTTTTCTTTTCTTTTTGTATTTGTAAATCTATTAAATTTTTTTTCTCCTTTTTAAAAAATAATATTTTGTAGAACTTTGTATGTGCGACACATCATGTGGACAGTCTCATTTTTAACCAGACGGTATTACAAGATGATAACGTACGTACAATTAAGGGACACGAGTATTAATATATAGATTTGCTGGTTCTACATAAAACTTTCTAGCTGTCCAGAGTGAACAGACAAACATACACTTCTCAATTATTGATATACACACATAAATATTCAATAGCTTCTAGAAATACCTACAATTCCGTTGAGAGATTCTTTTCTTTTCTTTTTGTATTTGTAAATCTATTAAATTTTTCTCCTTTTTAAAAAATAATATTTTGTAGAACTTTGTATGTGCCTCAAGTTAAGAGTGGTATATGTGCGACAAATTAGAGGAAAGATCAAATCAGTGAGTGAAAGGAAAATAAATATCTGATAAGAAGTGACTTGCCTTGAGTTAAGAAACCTAAACCAGTTTTCAGATAAAGAAAAATATTGGTTTCTCTGAGAAGACCAATACTTCTTTTAAACTGACTGTTGCTTTCAGATAACAATACGACCTACTCACTATAAATGTTTCGTTTTCTTTTCGAAATTTTCGAGATTTTTAACAATGTACATTGAATAGTGAGATTTCGATTCATACAACTTTTGGTGTAATGTAACACATGACTCACAAGGTTCCTGGTTCGATACCGGCCCACGCTTTTTCATAGTGTTCTTTTTTGTTGTTGTTTTTTTAACAATATACATTAAATAGTGAAAATTTGATTCGCACTACTTTTGATATGAGGTAATATGAAAAATAAAGAGTCCGTCAAGGAACCACAAGGTTCCTGGTTCGATACCAACCCATGCTTTTTTATTTATTTATTTATTATTTATTGGTAGTTTATCTTTTATCTTTAACAATATACATTAAATAGTGAAATTTCGATTCGTACTACTTTTGATATAAGGTAACATGAAAAATAAAGAGTCCGTCTAGGAACCACGCGGTTCCTGGTTCGATACCAACCCACGCTTTTTTATAGTTTTTTTTAAATTTTTAATTTTTAATAATGTACATTGAATAGTGAGATTTCGATTCATACAACTTTTGGTGTAATGTAACACATGACCCACAAGGTGCCTGGTTCGATATCGGCCCACGCTTTTTCATAGTTTTTAATTTTTTAACAATATACATTAAATAGTGAAATTTCGATTCGCACTACTTTTGATATAAGGTAGCATGAAAAATAAAGAGTCCGCCTAGGAACCACAAGGTTCCTGGTTCGATACCAACCCACGCTTTTTTTATAGTTTTTAAAAGAAATTTTTATTTTTAACAATGTACATTGAATAGTGAAATTTCGATTCGTTCTACTTTTGATGTAAGGTAACATATGAAAAAAACCTCCGCCAAGGAATTACAAGGTTCATGGTTCGATACCAACCCACGCTTTTTTATTATTTTTTTAAATTTTTTTTTTAACAATGTACATTGAATAGTGAAATTTCGATTTGTTCTACTTTTGATGTAAGGTAACATATGAAAAATAGAGCGTCCGCCAAGGAACCACACGATTCCTGGTTCGTTACCAACTCACGCTTTTTAAAATTTTTTTAATTTTTAACAATGTACATTGAATATATATATATATATTATGGACTCTCGTCGATTTTCGACGCATGAGGGTTCATACCCACAATGAACACCCACACAGTGATTTGTTTATAGTGGTGAAGGCTTGTGTTGGGCCATCCACACTTTTTGGCACAGTCGATAGGAAAGAATTGGGGCATCAAGGGTTGCCACAAACCCATTCAACGACTGACCTCAGGAATTTTGAATTCATGGAGGCGTGTGGGCTAGTGGTTAGAGTCGTGGAAAAATGAACACGTCGATTCGAGTTCAATACCTAAACGAAGCTGTTGGCATTTCACATAGCGCTAATACCCTTGGGAAAGGTATGAATCCATATATTCTCCCTCCAGCTATTGGTTAAATAGTAGGGCAGACTGGGCCCTTCAGCCTTGGGTAGGTAACCAGTCTAGGAGAGGGGTATATATATATACATATAATATATATATAATATATATATATATATCGTGTTTTCTGGCATATAACACGTATCTATAATTTGTCAAGGAATATTAAGATGAAGAAAACTAAGGCTCTAAAAATCTCATTGTATTCTCTCATCGACAGGCAAATAATTCAGCCATATCTCTACAAAAGGTTAGTGTTTTTAAATAACAGACAGCTTATAATAAAGATTTAACTTCTCAATCTTTGTTGTTTTTTCTTTTGATCAAATGAAAAACAGACAGTTTTTCGATAAATAAGACTGATTTCTTTCTTTTTTTCTTCTTTTCTTTTTATTTATTTTACATTTTAACATTGACTAAGTGGAGACAGTTCAAACTCCTTAGACAGAAATTCCGCAATTGTTTTCAATTAATCATTTTTTATTGATTCCTTACAATTAACCCTGATGATTTTTCTTAGTGAAACTTAAGTAGGTTATATATCTCTCTCTCTATTCTCTCTTACTATATATATATATAATATTCTATATATATAACATAGAATACTTATATTAACTTGATGCTTCAAAGGAGTCTAATAATAGATGAGAAAAACTTTCTATCAGGGACCCCACTCTCAAAAAGTGTTTTAATACTTTTGAGAGGGGTCCCTTGGAAAGGATTTTTCATTTAACCCCCTCATTTCATTCATTCATTCATTTTACCATTAATATATATATATATATATATATATAATCAATTGTAATATTATGGATTTGGACTCATAACTTAAAGTTTCATGGTTATGCAATCATCAGATGAGTCAAATGGTTGAGATTTTAAAAATCAGTAGTCAAATGGTTGACATTCTTTAAAAAATGATTGATATTTTAAAAACCAGTAGTTTTTTTTAGCGTTTATATACATTATATACGTTTATATATTGAGCACCTTTTCATGCTAATACTTTTCTCATTTTCTCATTCATTCTCTATTCATTATATATTGCATATTATATATATATATATATAGTTAAAAGAAAGGAAATAAACCCGGCGGTATTAAATATTGTTCAATATCAGCTAAGTTATAAAATGTTTTCACTTTAACAGCATTTTGTGGTGTTTTCATATCTTTTTTTATATATACTCATATATATATATATATATATATATATATATATATATATATATGCCGTATTTTCTGGCATATAACATGCACCTATAATTTGGCAAGGAATATTTAAAAGAAAAAAATGAAAACCCTAAGAAAATCCATATTATAATTCACATCGACAGTCAAATAGTTCACCATATCTTTATAAAAGGTTAGTGATTTTTAAACAACTTAGAACAAAGATTTAACTTCTCAATCATTGTTTTGTTTTTTCTCTTTGATCAAATGAAATACACTTAGACAACCTCTCGATAAATAAGACCGATTTCTTTCTTTTTTCTTTCTTTTATTTTTCTTTATTTTTCATTTTGACATCGACTAAGTGGAGACAGTTTCAAACTCCTTAGACAGAAATTCCGCAATTGTTTTCAATAAATCAATTTTTCATTAATTCATTACAATTAACCCTGATGATCCTTTTTGGTGAAACTTAAGTAGATTATCTATATATATACTTTTCTACAATAGATTATATATATATATAAACACCGTATTTTCTGGTATATAACACGCACCTATAATTTGGCAAGAAATATTTAGAAGAAAAAAAAATAAAACCCAAAGAAATCCATATTATAATCTCACATCGACAGACAAATAGTGCAACCATATCTTTATAAAAGGTTAGTGTTTTTTAAACAACAGACAACTTATAATAAAGATTTAACTTCTCAATCATTGTTGTTTTTTTTCCTCTTTGATCAAATGAAATACACTTAGAAAGTTTTTCGATGAATGAGACCGATTTCCCTCTTTCGTTTTTTCTTTATTTTTCTTTATTTTATATTTTAACATTGACTAAGTGGAGACAGTTTCAAACTCCTTACACAGAAATTCCACAATTGTTTTCAATTAATCATTTTTTATTGATTCGTTACAATTAACCCTGATGATCTTTCTTGGTGAAACTTAAGTAGGTTATCTATATATATATATATCTTTCTACAATATATATATATATATATATATATATATATATATATATATATATATGACCGGTTTTATTTTGAATTCAAAATAGTTACAAACTCCTTAGACAGAAATTTCGCAATCGTTTTCAATTAATCATTTTTTTCATTAATTCATTACAATTAACCCCGATGATCCTTTTTGGTGAAACTTAAGTAGGTTATCTATATATATACCTTTCTACAATAGATATTTATATATAAACACCGTATTTTCTGGTATATAACACGCACCTATAATTTGGCAAGAAATATTTAGAAGAAAAAAAAATAAAACCCAAAGAAATCCATATTATAATCTCACATCGACAGACAAATAGTGCAACCATATCTTTATAAAAGGTTAGTGTTTTTTAAACAACAGACAACTTATAATAAAGATTTAACTTCTCAATCATTGTTGTTGTTTTTTTCTCTCTTTGATCAAATGAAATACACTTAGAAAGTTTTTCGATGAATGAGACCGATTTCCCTCTTTCGTTTTTCTTTTATTTTTCTTTATTTTATATTTTAACATTGACTAAGTGGAGACAGTTTCAAACTCCTTACACAGAAATTCCACAATTGTTTTCAATTAATCATTTTTTATTGATTCATTACAATTAACCCTGATGATCTTTCTTGGTGAAACTTAAGTAGGTTATCTATATATATATATATCTTTCTACAATATATATATATATATATATATATATATATATATATATATATATATATATATATATTATATATATATGACCGGTTTTATTTTGAATTCAAAATAGTTACAAACTCCTTAGACAGAAATTTCGCAATTGTTTTCAATTAATCATTTTTTTCATTAATTCATTACAATTAACCCTGATGATCCTTTTTGGTGAAACTTAAGTAGGTTATTTATATATACCTTTCTACAATAGATATCTATATATTATTAACACCGTATTTTCTGGCATATAACACGCACCTATAATTTGGCAAGGAATATTTAGAAGGAAAAAAAATAAAACCCTAAGAAAATCCATATTATAATCTCACATCGACAGACAAATAGTGCAACGATATCTTTATAAAAGGTTAGTGTTTTTTAAACAACAGACAACTTATAATAAAGATTTAACTTCTCAATCATTGTTGTTTTTTTTTTTCTCTTTGATCAAATGAAATACACTTAGACAGCTTTTCAATAAATGAGACCGATTTCTTTCTTTCTTTTTTGTTTCTTTTTCTTTTTTATCTATTTTGACATTGACTAAGTGGAGGCTGTTTCAAACTCCTTAGACAGAAACGGTTATATCCAACATCAAAGGAACAACGTCAATTTTTCTATGCCGATGACAGGAATATTTTCTATTTTGTTTGTCTTTCATGTGAGACGGTATTTTGGTCTTTGCCTTGAATGACAAGAGATGTGAAGTTTAGTGCTTACTTTGTTTGGGGGAACCTTATTGTTTTCGTTGCCTTTTTTTGTTTGTTGTTGCTGTTATTCTGTTTCTCTATTCTTTTTACGGTGATGTCTCTAGAGAAAAAGTTAGGAAAATATAGAAGAAACAAAAGGAATATTATTATGACAGTTTTAGATTAGGGTGACATAGATAAATATACTGGTGTGTGTGTGTGTATGTGTGTGTGTGTGAGTGTGTGTGTGTGTGTGTATATGTGTGTATATATATGTGCGTGAGTGTGCGTGTGTGTGAGTGTGCGTGTGTGTATGTGTGTGTATGTGTGTGTGTGTGTATGTGTGAGTGTGTGTATGTGTGTGTGTGTGTGTGCGTGTGTGTGTGCGTGTGTCTGTATGTGCGTGAGTGTGTGTGCGCGCGCATGTGTGTGTGTGTTGTGTGTGTGTGTATGTGTGAGTGTGTGCATGTGAGTGTGTGTGTGTGACTGCGTTTGTGTGTGTATGTGTGTGCTTGAGTGTGAGTTCGCGTGTGTGTGCTTGTATATGTATGAGTGTGTGTATGTGTAGGAGTGTGTGCATTCGTGTGTGTGTGTTTGTGTGTGTATATATGTATGTGTGTGTGAGTGTGCGTGTATATGTTTGTGTGTGCATGTGTATGTGAGTGTGGTGTGCATGTGAGTTATGTGTGAGTGTGTGTGTGCGTGAGTGTGTATGTGTGTGTGAGTGTATGTGTGTATGTGCCCATCTATGTGTGCGCGCGCGTGTGTCTATGTGTGTGAGTGTGTGTGTATGTGTGTGTATGTGTATGTGTGCGTGCATGCGTGCGTGCGTGTGTGCCTGTGTGTTTATGTGTGTGTGTATGTGTGAGTGTGTATGTGTGTGTGTGTGTGTGTGCTCTATATACTTATGTATTGGTGCGTGTACTTTACTATATATAGTATTTATGTATTCATTCGATCCCTCCGCCGAGCAGGATGTGACACAAGTTCAATTTATTCAGCGGGGTTTAACAGGATTGAATCCAGAATTTTCCTTTTCCTAGATCGGTGGCAATACCAAGACTCAAGAGCCCAGTATGCTTAGTATTACCTGCGTTATTCAGACTATTGTCCTCATCTTCATTGTTATCTGTACAACGTTTCGGCCGACATGCCCTCCGGCCTTCTTCAGGTGTTTCTTGTCGGACTCGAGAACATTCTTTTCGGACTCGGGAACTTTCTTGTCGTAATCGGGAGCCATCACGGAACTTTGAACCTAACCCTTTATTCAGTCCACGGGGGTATCCTGTTCTCATTCCGCTAACCATAGCCGGGGTAGAGGCGTTAAGCTGTGTTAATTATTATTCTATGTTACTGCTGCCCTTGGCCAGGATTGAACCTGCAGTCCAGAGATAACTCTCACTTTAGAACTGTCTTAATCTAACTCCTTTATCCACATCAGCCGAAACGTTGTACAGATAACAACGAAGATGAGGACAATAGTCCGAATAATGCAGATAATACTAAACACCAAGCCTCATCTCTAACATTCAGAGAAATAGACCAGTATGCGTTGCTATTTACCCATAGCTGGAGAGAGATTAACTTTTCCAAGCACTATGTGAAATGCAAACAGTTTCGTCCAGGTATTGAACTAGAGTTGACGAGTCCATTTCCAATGACTAACCATTAAACCACGCACCTCCCATATATAGTAAATATATACCTATTCACGTATGGATGTGTTTGTTTTTCTCTTTCCTTTCCTTTCTACTTCTTTCTCTTCTTTAATTTGCATATTATATTTAGGAAAATATGTTATTTTCTAAATATTCTTTCAGTTACCAATGTAAGGTTCAAGGTTATAATGTATGTTATAACTTGTTGAAACGAACAAACTCCGACAAGGGTGTTAAACATAACATGGACTTTAATACAGGCACATGGAATAACATATAACATGAAATACACATACAAGGAACAAGATATAATAAAAGGACACATTCAATAGTTACCTACATGTACATATAAAATATAGAAGGAGTTATGGATAGTCCATAAGGTTGAAGTCACTTACTGACTTAGTCCGTACGTGGGGGATAGAGACCCCATACGAGGGTGGGTGTAGACACAAATGTCTAACCCATGTTGTACAGTCCGAGAAGAAGGATAAAAGAGAGTGAGAGAGTTTGAATCAGGCGCTTAAATATAACAGACCCCTGGTGGTCAAAACGGGAACCCATACGGAAGATAACTCTTCCAATCCAAGGGAAGACAACCCCCAACAACAATAACGTTAACTTTTTTAAAAATGGAACGCTGCTAATGGAACGCTGTTTCTCATCTCTATCACTGTTTAGAAAACACTTTTTTCCTGAAGAAGATTTTTTTTAAACGAAACACTTTAACGTCAACTTCACCATCTAATTTTTTTTCTGTTTTAGAATACTTTTTAGAATAGAGTAAGTAAAGTCGTCGGGGCGGCCTAATGTCGGTATCAGCCAGACAGCGAGGGAGTCTATCCCCTTTTCAATAGCGCTAGACCAAGGAGATTGTTTTTTGGAGCGCCACACCTACCATCAGCTCCTCACTTTACTGCACAGATCCGTGTGCTACTCATACGCTGAGTTGGCGAGGGCCGGTATCGAACCAAGAACCTTGTGGCTCCTAGCCGAACACTCTACCGACTGAGCTAAACCGGCCCCTTGTACTTGTCACTAAATATTTGAAATCAAATAAACTAAGGCTATCAAATGATGTGCTCCTGACTATTGGTTTACTATATTCTAACATTACCAGGTTTTTCTCATGGAGGAGGGGGGCTTACGGTCAAATCACGTTGAATGCACCAGTTCCTCTAATTAAACAGCAATTATAGGGGACTGTAATGATTAATAAAATGGCGGTTGCCGATTGTTTTAAAAAAGGAGAGAGTAAGAATTCCAAAAAATGCAGTAACGGAACCGACAGACGCTGAATTCAAAAATCGAGCGCCAAAAAGAAGAAGCGGGAATTCAGAAGTTTTTTGAGGATTACAAACAAGTAGTCGTCACGCAAATAAGTCAGCTCCATTATCGGAAAATGACAGAAGATAAAATATGAACTGTTAAAACAAGAACATAAAAAAGGACTTTGCCCAGTATGCTGTTCTACATTTCTGTAACTTTATTTAATACAGGTTGTTTATTTTAATACGACTTAGTTATTTTTCCATTGTGTTGAATCATGTTTGAAGTTAGTAAGATGTGTACAAGATATATATAAAATCTTATTATAATGGAGATTGTGTGTTTGTCTGTCTGTAACCGAAACTAAATCACTACTCAAGTCACAATTCCCTTAGTTATTGACGTCACATTGACCATGATTTTATTTTTATTTAAACCTCAATTATTAATAAAATTGTTTTACCTTATTAATACTGTTTACCATATCTACCTACTAATAGCATGTAATTGTATTTATATATACAACAAAATAGCGGATTACAGTGTGAACGAGAAGGCTAATTTGCATATTGATATTTAAAATTTGATTTTAATAAATATATGCTTAGTATTATTGATTTCTAATTGTTTGGTTTTCTCTTAACGAATCTGAGCAAAAATCTCTAGGATACATCTTAAAAGAAATCCATAATCAAGACGAAAGAACTTTAATTTTATTAAATACTTCATAATCTAACTAAATAGATAAATTAGGAAAAATGAAAGACGGGAGTGAAAGAAAATGATGGAAGAGTTCAATCTAAAGCTGTTCTATTTTTTCGATTATACCCCTCAGTTTATCATTTTCTAAATAGTTTATAATTTGATACACTATTTTATTACATCAAAACCTAAATACTTGCACCCGAAGGGTGCATATATTTGCTAGTATATATAACATACAACTTACTACAGGACCATTTAAGGTACTGTAGGCAACGTATATCAAAGTGACTTGATTCGGCATTAAATGATCCGGAAAGGGTTGATATGCCGTAAAACAAAACAAGCAAACAAACAATTTCAAGGATGGGAGGGGGTCATCAGGTAAGAGGTACACATGTATGAGTACTATCAGGCATTTCGAAAGGTCAGTTTTTGGTAGTACCCTACCCACTCTAATCTAGGACCAGGTACCAACATTATTTTTCAGTAAAAGTTTTCTATGCTCTCCCCAACCTCACCTAGTGTCAGGTACCATCATGGTCTTGGAATGTCTCTATATACCCTCCCCCATACATGTTAATAGTACCAAGATTATATACTCAAATCAGAAGGATTATTTATTAAATTAAAAATAGTTGAATAGATCGCGAATTAGGACGGGGCCTATTCTAGTAGAGATCACCCCAAATAGAGTTTAACAGGTTTGAATTCAGTGTTTTCCTTCTCCTAGATGGGTTGCTCAACCAAGGTTAAAAACCCGGTAATTTAGTTTGCTAAATTCCTAGCAAATAAGGCAATTAGAGTAACCTCCCATGACTTTCACTTTGAAACAAGCCGGTGGCTATTTTGAAAGACTTCGTGCGAAATAAACAAATCTTAGAAACTTTTTCGAAAACAATACAGCTGCATGCTTTAACACAAAAATATCATAAAATGTGTTCTTAATAACAATTAAGTTCATTTCAGATAATCTTATGCTAGGAATTTAGCCAACTGACTTTCACTTTGAAACAAGCCGGTAGCCATTTTGATTGTGTCCGTGTGAAATAAACAAATCTTAGAAACTTTTTCGAAAACAATACAACTGCATGCTTTAACACAAAAATATCATAAAATGTGTTCTTAATAACAATTAAGTTCATTTCAGATAATGCGCATGCACAATTTTATGCTATGAATTTAGCAAACTAAAAGTGAAAATTACCAAAAAACCAGTCTTCCCTACTATTTACCCATAGCTGGAGGGAGAGTAGTTGGATTCATACCTTTCCCAAGGGTATTAGCGCTATATGAACTGTAGCTTTGTCCAGGATTTGAACCACCACACTATTTTTTATTTTGTAAAATCACTCAGCCATACTTCCTATGAGAATGGAGTAACCCCACCTTTTTTAGAGGTACCAGGTACTTTTTACAATATCAATTTTTCCCTAGGGACTCCCCACCTCTTTTCGGCATACATGTCCGTTACCTGAACTTTGTCCACCTCTACCCCAGGTAGTTTGATTTATAATCATTTATATTTTGTTTTGGAGTCAGCAGGGAACTAGCATGTCAAACAGGAGTGTTTAGGTGCTTGTCTAGTATCTGTAACCTCTGACTACCTCATCATCATTATGTCGCCCCAGTCTCACGGATATTTATGACAATCACTCTAACCGTCCCTACCATTTATCACTCTCGGGAGGTCCTCTGCGCCACACCTAGTATTCACGCAGAACTGGTCAATGCAGATCTTTGCTGGTGTGCCCATGATCTTTGCTGGTGTCACATGAATTCATCCTCGCTTCTCCAGCATGTTTCGTTCACCTCATTCGGGTGGTCTGTGTGATAGGTGGCAAGTGGTCGTACAGCTGCTTTCTTGTAGGGTATTGTTTCTACTATTTGTTTAAGATCACGCGCAGCATTCTTGTGTAGCTCCCATCTTATTTACTTTCTTGTCCCTTCTTTCAGTTCCAAGTGGTAAAATGAAGGAGTTATCTCTACACTTGACGGTAGCCTTCTAAAATCGGGGGAACAATTCACGTAACTTGGTAGTAATATCTCATCCAGTGAAATGCGTGTATAGAGAAAGCATGGTCTGCCATAGTGGAACAATTTGACATGCTAGTTTCAGAAAAATCCTAAGATTTCAACACTTGTTGATATTGTCTCAAGAGAAGATCTTTTGTAGACCCAATCCACGTAACTAGGTAGTAATATCTCATCCACAGAAAGCGTTATAAATGCGCGTATAGAGAAAGCATGGTCTGCCATAGTGGAACAATTCACGTAACTAGGTAGTAATATCTCATCTACAGAAAGCGTTACAAATGCGCGTATAGAGAAAGCATGGTCTGCCATAGTGGAACAATTCACGTAAATAGGTAGTAATATCTCGTCCACAGAAAGCGTTATAAATGCGCGTATAGAGAAAGCATGGTCTGCCATAGTGGAACAATTCACGTAACTAGGTAGTAATATCTCATCCACAGAAAGCGTTATAAATGCGCGTAGAGAAAGCATGGTCTGCCATAGTGGAACAATTCACGTAACTAGGTAGTAATATCTCATCCACAGAAAGCGTTATAAATGCGCGTATAGAGAAAGCATGGTCTGCCATAGTGGAACAATTCACGTAACTAGGTAGTAATATCTCATCCACAGAAAGCGTTATAAATGCGTGTATAGAGAAAGCATGGTCTGCCATAGTGGAACAATTCACGTAACTAGGTAGTAATATCTCATCCACAGAAAGCGTTATAAATGCGCGTATAGAGAAAGCATTGTCAG
This sequence comes from Doryteuthis pealeii, assembly GCA_023376005.1. Lineage (NCBI taxonomy): Eukaryota > Metazoa > Mollusca > Cephalopoda > Myopsida > Loliginidae > Doryteuthis > Doryteuthis pealeii. The sequence goes on along the minus strand of CM042182.1, from coordinate 29,259,814 downwards.
CCATAGTGGAACAATTCACGTAACTAGGTAGTAATATCTCATCCACAGAAAGCGTTATAAATGCGTGTATAGAGAAAGCATGGTCTGCCATAGTGGAACAATTCACGTAACTAGGTAGTAATATCTCATCCACAGAAAGCGTTATAAATGCGTGTATAGAGAAAGCATGGTCTGCCATAGTGGAACAATTCACGTAACTAGGTAGTAATATCTCATCCACAGAAAACGTTATGAATGCGTGTATAGAGAAAGCATGGTCTGTCATAGTGGAACAATTCACGTAACTAGGTAGTAATATCTCATCCACAGAAAACGTTATGAATGCGTGTATAGAGAAAGCATGGTCTGCCATAGTGGAACAATTCACGTAACTAGGTAGTAATATCTCATCCACAGAAAACGTTATAAATGCGTGTATAGAGAAAGCATGGTCTGCCATAGTGGAACAATTCATAACTAGGTAGTAATATCTCATCCACAGAAAACGTTATAAATGCGTGTATAGAGAAAGCATGGTCTGCCATAGTGGAACAATTCACGTAACTAGGTAGTAATATCTCATCCACAGAAAGCGTTATAAATGCGTGTATAGAGAAAGCATGGTCTACCATAGTGGAACAATTCACGTAACTAGGTAGTAATATCTCATCCACAGAAAGCGTTATAAATGCGTGTATAGAGAAAGCATGGTCTGCCATAGTGGAACAATTCATGTAACTAGTAGTAATATCTCATCCACAGAAAGCGTTATAAATGCGCGTATAGAAAGCATTGTCAGCCATAGTGGAACAATTCACGTAACTAGGTAGTAATATCTCATCCACAGAAAGCGTTATAAATGCGTGTATAGAGAAAGCATGGTCTGCCATAGTGGAACAATTCACGTAACTAGGTAGTAATATCTCATCCACAGAAAGCGTTATAAATGCGTGTATAGAGAAAGCATGGTCTGCCATAGTGGAACAATTCACGTAACTAGGTAGTAATATCTCATCCACAGAAAACGTTATGAATGCGTGTATAGAGAAAGCATGTCTGTCATAGTGGAACAATTCACGTAACTAGGTAGTAATATCTCATCCACAGAAAACGTTATGAATGCGTGTATAGAGAAAGCATGGTCTGCCATAGTGGAACAATTCACGTAACTAGGTAGTAATATCTCATCATAGTGAACATTCACATAACTAGGTAGTAATATCTCATCCACAGAAAACGTTATAAATGCGTGTATAGAGAAAGCATGGTCTGCCATAGTGGAACAATTCACGTAACTAGGTAGTAATATCTCATCCACAGAAAGCGTTATAAATGCGTGTATAGAGAAAGCATGGTCTACCATAGTGGAACAATTCACGTAACTAGGTAGTAATATCTCATCCACAGAAAGCGTTATAAATGCGCGTATAGAGAAAGCATGGTCTGCCATAGTGAAACAATTCACGTAACTAGGTAGTAATATCTCATCCACAGAAAGCGTTATAAATGCGCGTATAGAGAAAGCATGGTCTGCCATAGTGAAACAATTCACGTAACTAGGTAGTAATATCTCATCCACAGAAAACGTTATAAATGCGTGTATAGAGAAAGCATGGTCTAACATAGTGGAACAATTCACGTAACTAGGTAGTAATATCTCATCCACAGAAAGCGTTATAAATGCGCGTATAGAGAAAGCATGGTCTGCCATAGTGAAACAATTCACGTAACTAGGTAGTAATATCTCATCCACAGAAAGCGTTATAAATGCGCGTATAGAGAAAGCATGGTCTGCCATAGTGAAACAATTCACGTAACTAGGTAGTAATATCTCATCCACAGAAAACGTTATAAATGCGTGTATAGAGAAAGCATGGTCTGCCATAGTGGAACAATTCACGTAACTAGGTAGTAATATCTCATCCACAGAAAACGTTATAAATGCGTGTATAGAGAAAGCATGGTCTGCCATAGTGGAACAATTCACGTAACTAGGTAGTAATATCTCATCCACAGAAAGCGTTATAAATGCGCGTATAAGAAAGCATGGTCTGCCATAGTGAAACAATTCACGTAACTAGGTAGTAATATCTCATCCACAGAAAACGTTATAAATGCGCGTATAGAGAAAGCATGGTCTGCCATAGTGGAACAATTCACGTAACTAGGTAGTAATATCTCATCCACAGAAAGCCTTATAAATGCGTGTATAGAGAAAGCATGGTCTACCATAGTGGAACAATTCACATAACTAGGTAGTAATATCTCATCCACAGAAAGCGTTATAAATGTGCGTATAGAGAAAGCATGGTCTGCCATAGTGGAACAATTCATGTAACTAGGTAGTAATATCTCATCCACAGACAGCGTTATAAATGCGCATATAGAGAAAGCAGGGTCTGCTATAGACAGATTATGAGTTATATAGAAAACCGATCTGACTGATAAGTTAAAGCGATAATTATTCCAAGCCGTAGTTGTGTCTACCACACTAGGCCTACGAACAAGATCTTCTCTTGAAACAATATCAACAAGTGTTGAAATCTTAGGATTTTCTGAAACTAGCATGCCAAATACATACTCCAAGTGTTACATCCTGTGAATGGGTTGGGTAAATACCTATGAAACCCCATCGTGGTGTTATGGTTAGTAAGCTAGTCTCGCAGATCGATAAATACTGTATAACGAGTTCAATCCTCGAATCATACTTCGAACTTTTCACATGCTATCCGTGGCGATTGTGTTGAATAAAAAGGGTTTTCCAGTCGTGGTGTAATGGTTAGCAAGCTAGTCTTGCCGACCCATTACTACAGCATAGCGAGTTCAATCCTAGTTAGATGCTCCATACTTCGAACTTATGACACAACCTATCTATAGCGAACAGGTTGGGTAAAAAGGGTCTCCAGTCGTGTTTGAATGGTTAGCAAACTAGTATCGCTCACTCATTACTACTGTATGGCCAGCCCAAATCCTCGTTAGATACCCCATACTTGCGACCTAGTGTCACATCCTATCCGTGGCGAACGGGTTGAATAAAAAGGGTTTCTAGTCGTGGTTGAATGGTTAGCAAGCTAGTCTCGCACACTCATAACAGCTGTATAGCAAGCTCAATCCTCTTTAGATGTCCCAAAAGGCTTTTCAATCATGGTTGAATGTTAGCAAGCTAGTCTCATACAATCATTATTTCTGCATAACGAACTCAATCCTCGTTCGATGCCTCATACTTCGAACTTGTGACACATCCTATCCGTGGTGAATGGGTTGAGTAAAAAGGGTCTCCATTCATGGTTAAATGGTTAGCAAGCTTGTCTCGCCCACTCATCACTACAATAGCAAGCTTAATCCTCGTCAGATGCCCGAGACTTCGAAATTGTGTCACATCCTATCTGAGGAGAACGTATTGGGTAAAAAGTGTCTCCAGTTGTGGTTGATTGGTAAACAAGCTAGTATTGCATACCCATTACTGTATAGTGAGCACAATCCGCGTTAGATACCCCATACTTCGAACTTATGACACATCCTATCTATAGCGAACAGGTTGGGTAAAAAGGGTCTCCAGTCATGTTTGAATGGTTAGCAAACTAGTGTCGCTCACTCATTAATACTGTATGGCCAGCCCAATCTTCGTTAGATACCCCATACTTCGAATTTGAGTCACATCCTATTTGTGGCGAACGGGTTGAATAAAAACGGTCTCCAATCGTGGTTGAATGGTTAGCAAGCTTGTCTCGCGCACTCATCACTACTATAGCAAGCTCAATCCTCGTCAGATGCCCGATACTTCGAAATTGTGTCTCATCCTATCTGAGGAGAACGTATTGGGTAAAAAGGGTCTCTAGTCGTGGTGTGGTGGTTAGCAAGCTAGTCTTGCAGACCCATTATTACTATATGGCGAGCTCAATCATTGTTAGATGCTCCATACTTCGAACGTGTGTCACATCCTATCCGTGGTGAACAGGTTGAGGAAAAAAAGGTCTTCAGTCGTGGTTGAATGGTTAGTAAACTAGTCTCACTCACTCATTACTACTGTATGGCCAGCCCAATCCTCGTTAGAAATCCCATACTTGCGACCTAGTGTCACAACCTATCCGTGACGAACGGGTTAGGTAAAAAGGTGTTCAGTCGTGGTTGAATGGTTAGCAAGCTTGTCTCGCACACTCATTACTTCGGTATAACGAGCTCAATCTTCGTTAAATGCTCCCTACTTCGAACTTGTGTCACATCCTATCCATGAACAGGTTGAGGAAAAAAGGCTTTTCAATCGTGGTGTAATGGTTAGCAAGCTAGTCTCGCACACTCATTACAACTGTATAACGAGCTCAATCCTCGCTCGATGCCCCATACTTTGAACTTGTGACATATCCTATCCGTGGCGAATGGGTTGGGTAAAAAGGGTCTCCATTGATAGTTAAATGGTTAGCAAGCTTGTCTCGCGCACTCATCACTACTATAGCAAGTTCAATCCTCGTCAGATGCCTGATACTTCGAACTTGTGTCACATCCTATCTGAGGAGAACGTATTGGGTAAAAAGGGTCTCTAGTCGTGGTGTGGTGGTTAGCAAGCTAGTCTTGCAGACCCATTACTAGTGTATAGCGATCACGATCCTCGTTAGATGCCCCATACTTTGAACTTGTGTCATATCCTATCCGTGGCGAACGAGTGGAATAAAAAGGGTCTCCAGTCGTGTTTGAATGGTTAGCAAGCTAGTCTTGCAGACCCATTACTAGTGTATGGCGAGCTCAATCCTTGTTAGATGCCCCATACGTCGAACTTGCGTCACATCCTATCCATAGCTAACAGGTTGGGTAAAAAGAGTCTCTAGTCGTGTTTGAATTATTAGCAAGCTAGGATTTTCTGAAACTAGCATGCCAAATACATACTCCAAGTGTTACATCCTGTGAATGGGTTGGGTAAATACCTATGACACCCCATCGTGGTGTTATGGTTAGTAAGCTAGTCTCGCAGATCGATAACTACTGTATAACGAGCTCAATCCTCGAATCATACTTCGAACTTTTCACATTCTATCCGTGGCGATTGTGTTAAATAAAAATGGTCTCCAGACGTGGTTTAATGGTTAGCAAGCGAGTCTTGCAGACCCATTACTACTGTATGGCGAGCTCAATCCTTGTTAGATGTCCCATTCTTCGAAGTTGTGTCACATCCTATCCGTGGTGAACAGATTGAGGAAAAAAGGTCTTCAGTCGTGGTTGAAAGGTTAGCAAGCTAGTCTTGCAGACCCATTAGTAGTGTATAGCAATCACAATCCACGCTAGATGCCCCATAATGATGAGTGTGTCATGTCCTATTAGTGGTGACCGTGTTGGGTAAATACCTACTCATTTAGGTTTCTACATTAGTACATAGAAGATCTTTGGCTTGTAGACTTCGCTAATTTCCTGTAGACGAACGCAGCATGAGACAAAATCAAAATTATGTTAAGTCAATTAAGATTCTGAATTATTTTTTGTCACATGAAGGAAATAATTGACTGCGACAAGCTGAGAACAGTTTTTTTTTCAGAGGAGACATTTTAGATTTACAGTCTGATTTATGAAAATATATATTAAAATAAATTATATATATATATATATATATATATATATAACTTATATATAAACTTATATATAAACTTGTCGACAACTATTAATGCTCTATATTTTACAAGATATATTGAGCCCTTTTAGATTAACTACTTATGCTACTGCAATGAAAACGTGGTATTTTCATGAATATATATATATATATATATATATATATATATATATATATGAATTTAATATTTTTGAAAAAACAAATGATGTTTATAATTGCTGAAAGAAATCTGTTTCGACCGCTTTAATAGATCGGTCATCATTAAGAGCAACACATGAGAGAAAGACGGGATAAATAACCGTTAGAAGAAAGGGTACAAACAAAACGCAATTTTTTCAATGCTGGAATTTTTTAAAAATGCGTGTTCTGTGTTAAAAATAAAATAAATTTTATTTTAAAAAATCAGAAGCATTATAGTTCATAATAAAACTCAAAAGAGTTTGATGTAAAATTATATAAAAGTGTATAATGAGTATCAAAATTGTTTATGATATATTCCAGCTATTAAAAAAGTAATTCCACAGCATAATTGAAGAAAGATGTAAAGTTTCAAATATTTCATATATATATATATATATATATATATATATATATATATATACACCAAACTTGTTGGTAAACCCTTGCGGTAAGAAAAAAAAAACCGACAAATAGTTTAATTGTAAACATATACTACCAAATATCACCTGGGGGAAAAAATTATTTTTTTAAAAAGACCAAGATAGTCGTACCAACCAAAAATAATCGGTTGATACTATGATATAGTATCAATATTTTTACAATTAAACTATTTGCCGGGTTTTTTCTTACCGCAAGGGTTTGCCGAAATAAAATATATATATATATATATATGAAAGATATACATAAAAACCTCCAGGATTATCTAAAGCTAGAAATTAAAGAGTGCTCAATATCTAAGTCGAGCAAATAATAAAGTTAAACCTAATGAGTCAGATATACCTACTAACAGTTTCGCTTAGTAGCTCTTCAGGGCAAAAATCTGATTCATTAGGTTTAACTTGTAAAAAAAAAGTCGTCGGGGCGGCCTAAAGTCGGTATCAGCCAGTCAGCGAGGGAGTCTATCCCCTTTTCAATAGCGCTAGACCAAGCAGATTTTTTTTGGCGTCTGAGGTCGAGCACCACACCTACCATCAGCTCCTCACTTTACCGCACAGATTCCTGTGCTACTCATACGCTGAGTTGGCGAGGACCGGTATCGAACTAGCTGAACGCTCTACCGACTGAGCTAACCCACTATTTGGGATAACCTAATACGAGTGTTAGCTTCAGATGAACACTCCAATAATTCTTATACCCTTTTCGGATTTTATAATTTGATCCCACATATATAAATCTTTATTTACTTATTATCGCAAAAGGATCAAAACATGTTTTTATTTATGTCTTCTTGGGTATTAATTAATGGATATCACTAACAAGTTTTTTGCCAAAGGTTTTCTCAATAATTGTAGCTAGTAATTCAGGTTCTCTCGTGCTCGAAATAACAAAATAACTGCTGCATTATATCTTTTATTCATTAATATATCAACCCTGAAAATTTCATTGAATTCGGTTAATTCCCTAACTTTTGGTATTTTTATCTTTCGGCGGGGTCACATACGATTGGTGGAATTTAGGTTCGTTAAATTGGATTTAACCCTACATTGTATTCCGAAATAATCTTTGCTTAAGCGCAAAACCGAGATTTGCATTTCTATTATTCTGAAATATATTCGTCCTTTCCTTTTATTTTTCTGACTGGAAAGGTTTAGCATGTAAAGCAATTTTAACACTTCTGTGGGATTACCTTTATGATATAAGGAGTTCAGATAGTCTTCATATGCTAAACCATTCCAGTCAGAAAAATAACTGTCGACTGGAATCAACCGCAACAATATTTTTTCTTGAG
>CM042182.1:29182330-29247330 GCA_023376005.1 Doryteuthis pealeii | reverse complement strand
GAAGTGATGTTTCCTATTGGAACCAACACATGGACACTGCCAGTGTGGGCCGCCCAGGCAAGTGACCTACATTGTCCCAGCTATGTAAAGAATGCTGGCTGCAGAGAGAAAGAACCCCTGGGGCGATGAATGATAGGGAAAGGTTGGCGACGGGAGATTGTCATCGATATCCGTGCTGTCCTGCGCCAACATGATAATGATCATCACCCAACCGAAAGATAAAAAAATACTAAAATTAGGGAAATTAACCGAATTCAACCTGCAAATTGTCAGGGTTGATATATTAATGAATAAAAAGAATAATGCAGCAGTTATTTTATTTTTTAAAAATTACGTTTTCAGCGTCAGTTAACGTTGAACCACGTACTTTGAGGCGTAACATAGATTCTCAAAGATTGTTTTAAAGTTAACCGACCTGTCGCAATGGCGATATGTCTTTGTAAACACCTCCCCGCGTTTGATAGATCTAGATCTTATAGAATAAAATATACTCTGAGAAGAGAAACAAAGGCGTGTTCGTTTACTAAGAACAAAACAATGCACCAAGACATAGCAGAAGATCAAAACAAGAGGATCCAGAATCCAGGCATAACAGAAGAACACCATCCAGGCAGCCAAGGATCAACAGAATCATCAGGCAGACAGCGAGTGAGTCTATCCCCTTCTTCACTTAGCCACTTAAGAAAAATAGATTATTTTAGCATCTGAGGTGGAAGCGCCCACACCACCATCAGCTCCTCGCTTTACCGCTCAGTGCTACTCACTACGCTGATTGGCGGGACCGGTATCGAACCAATAACCTTTGATTCAACAAGTAGATATTAGAACCAACAGACCATACAGTCCAACGCCCAAATAAGTTTAACCGCTATTCAGATATAAAGAAAGAAGCATAAATCACATTGTATAAAACCAGTACCTTCCCAAGGGTATCAGAGAGGTATACTCTACAAGATACGGTCGATATAATAGATTATCTGCGTCATTCAGACATTGTCCCATCTTTCTTGTTATCTGTACAACGTTTCGACCGATATGCCCTCGCGGCTTCTTCAGGTATTTTCTTGTCGGACTCGGGAGAACTCTTCTCAGACTCAGGAACCTCTTTTCGAACTCGGGAACTTTCTTGTCGTAATCGGGAAGCCATCACGGAACTTTGAAACCTAAACCCCTTTTATTCAGTCCACGGCGGGTAACCTGTTCTCATTCCGCTAACCATAGCTGGGGTAGGAGTTGTGTTAATTATTTTTCATGTTACTGCCGCCACTCAGGATTGAACCCGGATCCAGAGATAACTGTCACTTAGAACTGTCTTAACCTAACTACCTTATCCACTAGGCCTGTGTCAATGAAGAAGCCGGAGGGAATATTCGACCGAACGTGTAGCAGAAACAATAAAGAAAGAGACAATTAACGCAGGATAATACTAATCATCAAGACCCATACTCAAACATTCAAAGGAAAGGTCCGATATAAAGTAATGGCTATACAACCAAGAAACACTATTTTTCTATTCATAAATGCAATGTTATATTAGAAACAAGTAGTAAATGACTACTTTTACTGATGATGATGTTAAAACAAATATTAAAATGTCTTTTTTCTTAAATCCCTATATTTTCAAAAATAAATAGAAAAAACAAGAAAAGAAAAACTCTCTCTCTCTCTCTCTCTCTATCTCTCTCTCTCTCTATCTATCTGATAATATATATATATATATATATATATATATATATATATATAATATTATATAGTGTGTAATCTAGGAGTCTCCGTATGCCTTCTCTCGGTATATATTTTTATGTTTTTTAAAAGTTGGAGCGTTATTACGAAAGCATCTAAAAATAAATGAATGAACTCGATGAAGTATTGGATCACTTATTTTTTTATTATTATTTTTTATCAGTAAATTTCGGGTTCGTTAGATTCCTTTATCAAATGACTGTTGTTCCTGTTCAACGGATCTTTTGTCTCTGTGTTATTGACAGCGCGGCAGCGTCTGTAAAAAAAATTATAATAACGGAGTATTCCGATGTCAGCGTTCAGTTCCCCTCACGTTGGTATTTGAATTTTAGAACCATTTAGTTCAATATATATATATATTATATATATTATATATAGTTATATATATAAAGGGTAGTTGGTGTGATGTATGTATTATGCATGTATGTATTTTCCTGCTGCACAAAAGTGTGCCGAACAGCTGGTGGTCTCAAGCTTCACATGAAAGTTCACAGTGATGCTGTATACAACACCCGTCGACTCAGTCAACACCGATCGTTATGTTGTGCCAGATATGTTCTAGGTTATGCAAGACTTTGACAGGATTGAAAAGCCATGAACGAGCTCACAAACAGACAATGAATGAAGGGTGGCAGTCGCCTGACAACACGTTGTGATCAATATAATATGTACGTATGTATGCATGGATGAATCTACGAAAATAAAACGATTAACAACAAAGTAAAATATATATATATATTATAATATATATATATATATATATCATCATGTCGCGCAGGCAGCACGGATATCCATGACAATCTCTCGCCAACCTTCCTATCATTCATCGCCCCAGGAATTCTTCCTCGCTGCAGCTAGCATCTTTACATAGCTGGTCAATGTTAGGTCCTTGCTGGGCGGCCCACACTGGCATGTCCGTGTGCTGGCTTCCACGGAGAACATCGCTTATGAGGTTCGTCCTTGCTTCTCCAGCAGTGCCCTGCATGCCTAGTCCGCTCTCACTCGGATGGTCTGTGAGATAGGGGTCAGTTGACCATAACAGCTGCTCCCTTGTGGAATGCGGTTTCCACGACTTGTTCAATACTGCTCGCAGCATTCTTGTGCAGCTCCCATCTAGCTTATTCTCGAGGCGCCTCGTTAGGGTCCAGGTGGTACAACCATACAGCAGTACTGATATGACTACAGCCTGGAAGAGATGTCGCTTAGCTTGTTGTCAGTGAGATCAGATTTCCATATGACAGACAATGCCTCTTCTTATTCGTGTATTAATATCGTTATCTGTGGATAGATATTAGTCCCTAGGTATGTGAATTGTTCTACTGGCTTAAGGCTCTACCGTCTAATGTGGAGATGTCTCCTTTCTTTTTGAAGCTCATTGAACTTCAGTTTTATATCAGAGTTCACATGCAGCCGATGTTTTTTTGCTGCCTCCTCCAGGCTATGCGTAGTGTCTCAGCCTGTGCCGGTGTATCTGCAAGAAGTGCAGGTCATCAGCATAGTCTGCATCAATGACTATTGTACTCCGATCATCATTAGATACCATAAAAGAAAGAAGGTTTACACTATATTAATATATATTATATTATATATTAATATATATATATATATAATATATATATATTAAATATTCACCAAAGATTTATATTCAAAGATATTTCAAATTAAAATATACATAGAAATAGCATTGCAAGTTCTACTTAAAAAAAATGTCCAACATTTCTAAAATCTCAAAAGTAAACAAATCAATACAGCAGAGATTTCCTGCTTCTACCCAAATGACGCTGGGTAGCCGCTTCTAATCTATTATAACGTAAACTGTTGTTGTTATTATTTTTTTTCTAAAATATATGTTGTCTTGGTGAAATAAAACATGAAACGCATGGGAAAAAATCAATCATATTTTTCAATGACAATATTCATGGTTGATTAAAAAAGTTAATGAGACAGATTTCTTTTAATTTTTTCTGTTGTTTTTTTGTTTTTTTTTTCTTCTTGGGATTTTTTTTCTATTTTTTCTGGGTTTTTTTTCTGGGTTTTTTTTCTCGTTTTTTTTTCTCGTTTTTTTCTCTGTTTTTTTTTATTCTTCCGTTTTTGTTTCTGTTTTGTTTCAGTTTTTTCTGTTTTTTTCTTCGTTTTCCTATAGGAGATAATTTTTTTTTTTCTGTTTCCTTTTCTTCTGTTTTTTTTTTTTTTTCCTGGCTTTTTTCTGGGATTAGTTTTTTCGTTTTTTTTTTTTCCGTCTGTTATTTTATTCTTCTGTTTTTTTTTCTGTTATATTTTTTCTGTTTTTTTTTTCCTGTTTTTTTTTCTGGAGGGTTTTCCCTATTTTCTCTGAGTTTTATTTTCGTTTTCGTTTTTTTTTTCTTTGTTTTTTTTTTTAATTCTTCTGTTTTTGTTTTTGTTTTTTCTAGGGGGTGTTTTTTTGTTTTTATTTCTGTTTTTTTTGTTTTTTTTTTTTGTTTTTTTTTTTTTTTTTTTTTCAATTTATCAAAGTTCATTGAAAATCTGCTAATCAATACTGGCGTGGATCACGTGTGAAAACATTCAATTCCTGTTTGTCTTTAAGAATTCAAGTTCGGTTGAATAATCTTGGATTATTAAAAGTTTATTTTGTTTAATATTCCATGAAAACGGATACACAAGATCAAATTCTTTGTCTAACTTTCTAAGACAATGCCACAGAAGGGACCTGAGGGGTAAAGTAGGGGGCTGATGGCAGATGTGACGTTTCACCTCAAACGCAAAAACAACCTCCCTGTTCTACGAAAATGGAACACAAGATCAAATTCTTTGTCCAACTTCCCAAGAGAATGCCACAGAAATACAGAAGAGATCTGATGGTAGATGTGGCACTCCATCTCAGACGCAAAACAATCTCGCTTGTCTAGCGCTAGTGAAAAGTGGATAGACTCCATCGCTGTCCGGCTTATACCGACAATAGACTAATAGAGAAAAACACTAAGATGCATTATGCTGTCTTGAACAAATCCTGGAATCAGCACCTAGTGAAAAGGGGATAGACTCCCTCGCTGTCTGGCTAATACCGACATTAGGCCAATCCGACGACTTTACTTTACTTACTTAATTTGCATACTTTTTTAACAAAACGGGTTTAATAAATAATTACTTGGTGTCATTGATCTCTATTATTATTGTTTTATAATCCAACGTATTAAAGTTATAGATATGAATGTACCCTGGATGCGATTCCTTAACTTTAGGTATTAAATAGCCCTATATAGGATGACATGCCATTAAAATAAATTAAAGGATCATTTTATTATTCATAATGGTGCCCAATTTTAGGGGTTTTCTGATTAAATGAACACCCTCACCCATCCCTGAGAGTTAGATTTGCCTCAAAACATCCCATGTTAATAATACGTTTAAAATCCTGCAATGTGTCTTATACATCACTAAGAAGCATAGGTTTACATAATATATGGCGTGGTTAATTTGCATACTGGTTTTAACAAAACCGAGTTTAATAAATAATTACTTGATGTTATTGATCTCTAATATTACTGTTAACTCTCTAACGTATTAAAATCAGTCCCATGAATGGTTTTTATATAGAAACCAATTAAAATAAGTGTGATATTGTTAATATCCTGTGTGATATTATTTCTCTGAATGTTTGAGATGAGGCTTGAAGATTAGTATTATCTGCGTTATTCGGACTATTCATTCTTCATTGTTATTTGTACAACGTTTCAGCCGATATGCCCTCCGGGCTTCTTCAGGTATTTTTTGTCGGACTCGGGAACCTTCTTTTCGGACTCGGAAACCTTCTTTTCGAACTCGGGAACTTTCTTGTCGTATTCGGGAGCCATATCCACTCGGCCATGTGTCCAATTGAACACATGGCCGAGTGGATAAGGCAGTTAGGTTAAGACAGTTCTAAGTGACAGTTATCTCTGGAACCCGAGTTCAATCCTGAGTGAAAGCTGTTAGAAAAATAATTAATTAACACAACTCCTACCCCAGCTATGGTTAGTGGAATGAGAACCGGATACGCCCGTGGAATAAATAAAGCGTTAGGTGCAAAGTTCCGAGATGGCTCCCGAATACGACAAGAAAGTTCCCGAGTTCGAAAAGAAGGTTTCCGAGTCCGACAAGGTTCCCCGAGTCCGACAAGAAATACCTGAAGAAGGTCGGAGGGTATATCGGCCGAAACGTTGTACAAATAACAATGAAGATGGGGACAATAGTCCGAATAACGCAGATAATACTGTGTGATATTGTTTAATATCCTTAACCTTTAGGAGATTTGGGGAATATGGAGCACCCCTTCATCACCATTGCTCCCTGGTCCACTCTGACCCGGAGTGGTGGTACATGTAAGGGTCCCATCTATGGGTTAAATAGAAAAATGTATTTATAAAAAAATTGTGTATCCATTAAGAATTGATTTATTTCAAAACTTTATCGGCATTAAATGACCCACTGAGGTTGATATGCCGTAAAACAAAGCAAAACAAACCAAACCAAACCAAACTTAATCTTTAGGAATGAAATAACACTGTATGGGTTGATATGCCATTTAAATAAATCAAATAATCAATTTATTATTATTATCAGATTTTAATGGTAGACAGGATTATGGTTTTCTGATTAAATCTACGCCTCCACCTACCCTTGACTTTTTCTGAAGGAGAAAAGACATTTTACAAAATTGATTGATTGCTTTATTTTTATGCAAATCCAAAGCGCCCTAGGTATTTCATGAGTTTGTATGCACCCGGGGGGTGTCCTTTCAGATTAGAGGTGTAAAACTAGGTCTCCTACACACACCCAGGTGTCCTACCCGTTTATATGGCAACGTGCTTGTACTCGTAAGTTTTCGAGGTAATTACTTCGTGATTGTAATTTTCGTCAAAGTTTCTCATCTGTTCTCGTGGGAACAATTTTTATGAGGCCAAGAAATGAACGAAAAAAGAATTAAGACTTCTTGGTGGCCGACGAAGTTATTGCAATTTCTTCATACGAGTTGTGTTCAAAAAGTACAGAGACTGAATATATATATATATATATATATATATATATATATATATATATATATATATATCATAAATAAATTCATCTTATTTTTTGGAACACTTGTTTTTTTCAAATTTCTTAATATATATATATATGTATATATATATATATATATATATATATATATATATTTAATATACCAAACTTGTTAGTAAATCCTCGCGGTGAGAAAAAAAAAAAACAGCAAATAGTTTGATTGTAAAAAATATACTACCAAACATCAACCGGGAAGAAAAAGATTTTTGGAAAAAAAAAAAGACCAAGATAATCGTACTAACAAAAAATAATCTTATTAGTACAATATTTTAGCCAAAAGAAAAAACAATTTATATGCATATTTATATATATAAAAGTAAAAGTCGACGGGGCGGCCTAAAATCGGTATCAGCCAGTCAGCGAGGGAGTCTAACCCCTTTTTAATAGCGCTAGACCAAGGAGATTGTTTTAGCATCTGAGGTGGGGCGCCATACCTACCATCAGCTCCTTACTTTACCGCACAGATTCCTGTGCTACTAATACGCTGGGTTGGAGAGGACCGGTATCGAACTAGGAACCTTGTGGTTTCTAGTCGAACGCTCTACCGACTGAGCTAACCTGGCCCATGAAGTATGTATATATATTATGTATATATATTATAAATAAATTCATCTTATTTTTGGAACACTTATTTTTTCAAATTTCTTTATATATATATATATATATATATAGTCTTTTGTTATTTCTTTACTTATATATATATATATATATATATATATATATATAATATATATATATATATAAGTAAAGAAATAACAAAAGACTTAGAGATTTTGCTTATAGTCTATTTCAGTCTTTTGTTATTTCTTTACTATATATAAGTAAAGAAATAACAAAAGACTTTTGACAAAAAGTCTTTTGTTATTTATTTACTTATATATTTGCTCTGTGACTCTAACATTAAGAGCACACATTGAGCTCTCAAACTGCGACGGGTATTTTAAATAAAATTTTTGTGTCGTAAGAAAGATTTCTTCTCTGGACTTTTGGATTATATATATATATATATTATATATATATATATATATATATATATATATATATATACACAACGTGTGTTAAGCAATATAGAGATTTTTTAAAAACTATTTTGACACACCCCATATTCTGAAAAAAATTAACGCACCATTTATTCTTCATTTCTATCTTGGTAAATACAGTTTCAATCTCGATACTTTTTTGACACTTCTGGTATATATATATATATATTGGTTAGGAAGTTTATTTAAAAGGTTATCCCAATGCAGGTGTAAGGGAAAAAAAAATAATAATACGGTAAGAATGGTGTTGTGTGTTAACCTGTATTTTATTCTTGAGTTTTCGAGATAAAATCTCTTTTTCAAAAGATCACTGGAACTGAAGTAGTCTAGTTATGGCATTTCTATTTAAATTAGAATTTTAAATTAAATATTTCTATTTATTTGATCTTTTGAAAAAAGAGGTTAACACACAACACCATTGTTACCGTATTTTTTTCTTTACACCCACATTGTGATAGCCTTCTATATATATATATATATATATATATATATATATATATATATATATATATATATCAGCCATTTGAGGAGTGTCTAGAAAAGATAACCTAAACAAATGCCGGATCAGCTATCAAGCTGGACAGAAACCATCGCTTCGACGGATGTCCACATTAGCTGGGCTGAAAACAAAACACTACAACACAAAACAACGCTAACAATAGCCTCCTGGAATGTCTGGACACCTCCCGATCTTGAGAGATTGGGAAACTACATACTAGTATTGTGACAGGGGAGCATTTCGATATGGGGCTGACATCGATGCCCTTGCAGAAATCAGTTTTCAGCTATAAGGACCAATTGACAGAAGGGGGTGGGCTGGATACACATCCTCATGGAAAGACAGGCTGATGATAGCTGTAAGAAGTATGAGGTAAGTTGACTAGAGCCCTCCATTCTGAAGCAACACATGACGGACACCATGCAAACATTTCCTACATTGAACTCTGACCTGCGTGGCAGGGCCTGTATGTCGAGGGTCTCACATGTGTGACAGGGTACATAATTAAAAAAAAAAAAAAAGAAAAAAAAAAAAGCTGGACCCGTGGCCATCTGCGCACTCACAACTGCTCTCAACTGAACTACTTGTAGAAATGGCCTTATTCTGTCAAGAAGCGGCAATCACTATATATATATGGACGAAACTGTTTGCATTTCACATAGTGCTAATACCCTTTGAAATGGTATGCATCCAGATACTCTCCTTACAGCTATGGGTAAATAGTAGGGCATACTGGACTTTTTAACGACTATGTAACCAGTCTAAGAGAATGAAAACTCCGATTTCAAACCTGTTAAATTCCGCTTAAGAAATTGACTATGCCACATCCTGCTCGTACGGAGTGGTTGATATATATAAACATCCAAAAATCTTATTCACTTCGCCGAAGGGCATACAGTCTGTTTGTTGTTATTATTCTCTCAATAACGCCCCCTTACCTATTATGGTAGAGGCATGTAGTATCATTTGACAAGCTTAATTTCGCTAGGATGGTCAGCTGTGTACTGTGGCCGAGGCGATAAAGTGTTTCACTAGTGTTTCACTGTGTCTGCTGAAGTCCCGGTTTCGATTTCTGTCGGAGGGAAATCGTTTAGTATATACCGCTGATGAGACTTAATAAAGTCGAAACAGTCTGTACGGTATTCTACACACCGAGCCATCCTTTTGCTGGGATTACACTTGTCAAGTTCATTTTCTATAAGAAAAAGTATCGAATTTTATGAGATACATGCATTGTAAGTGACTTCAAGTAAAAATTTAATATATATATATATATATATATAATATATATATATATAAAGAAATAACCAAACAACTAGAATTCTGATAAAAGACATGTATTACATATAACAATAAGGATTGCAAACTTTATTTCGTCTGCACAAATGTTTATAATTTGTCACTTATCTGAGCCCTGAGATAGGGTATTATTGGAGCCCTTGCTACGGCCTTCTGATAGTTCGGATATGATAGACTTCTATTTTGACGTCTGACTCCGATGTTGGTTGTTGAGGAAGAGGAGGAGAGACCCTGTTTTAGGTCCGTCTCCGGTGAAAGCTGGATCAGAAGAAGGTGAGTTTGCCTATTCGGCTTTGCCGCCAAAGTATGCTAGCTCGTGATTGCTTGGTTCAAAACAGAGGCTCGTAGACAAGGACGATAACCTCAGAATTCTTAATAGTATATCTACCGCACCCTGTCGTCGGTCTACTGAAGTGCTTTCCACAGGGATTCACAGAGTCCAGATTAAGAAACATTGTGCTGCTTACAACAGGTTGCTTAGTTCAAAGACATATTTTTTTTTGTGGGAGCGGCTTTGTACGCAAACAATAAATAAAGCAGAACGTAATTCTTCAATACAGCGAAAAATTATTGACCTTAGAAAATTCTTCATCTTTTTTTATTCTGTTTGATTGTTTGTTGATTTTTTTTTTTTTTTTTTTTTCTATTTATCTAAATTTTTTTTATTTTTTTTTTTTTTTTTTTGGGGGGGGGCTTTTCCTTTTCCTAGATAGGTTACCTAGTCAAAGTTAAAAATCACAGTCTATCCTACTATTTACCCATAGCGGGAGTGAGAATAAGTAAGTAAGTAAAGGGTAGTCTATCCCCTTCGCACTAACGCTAGACCAAGGGGATTATTTTAGTGTCTGGGGTGGAGCGCCACACCTACCATCAGCTCCTTACTTTATCTTATTTATTTATTTTCTTGTTTGTCTTTTTTTAGGGGGGTATTTCTTCGGCCACGGTTCTTATTAGTTTCTCTTCTACATGAATGCCCCACAAATTACACGTTTTATTTCGGATAATGCAGGAGAATTGTAAGCACTTTAATACAAGAATTAGGAAGACCTTTGGATATACCATAATATGATAATTACAACGTTTGATGTGTTTACTTAAGAGCTATAAATATATAATACATGGAAATTGAAGAATAATTAATGTCCAATTACCGTCGAACTGGGAAGACAAGGCAGCAAACGGTTGTAACTCAATACAATCCCGAAAGCTACAAAGTCCACTTCAAAATGACAGAATATATATAAGACTCCACAATGTCATTCAAATCAAGCAGTCAAGCAGCCAATCAGAACTCAAGGAAATCATTTTACATTGAATGAAGGCAAATTGTAAAAGATGCTTTATAAAACCGGTCTTTTTCAGAGCACATATATTGTTGAAAGAAAGGAGGAGGAAAATCTAACCGTTTATCACGAGAGGTTCAAATAACGCTCTCGTTCTTTTAAGAGTTATATAAAAAAAGGATATTTTTGATTAAAAATAATGTAAATTTGATTTTTAAACCTAAAAGTCTCAAACATCAATGAGAAAGACTCATTGGAAGAATAAAGTTGGGTTTGGTTAGCTCAGTCGGTAGAGCGTTGGGCTAGAAACCACAAGGTTCCTAGTTCGATACCGGCCCTCGCCAACTCAGCGTATGAGTAGCACAGGGACCTGTGCGGTAAAGTAAGGAGCTAATGGTAGGTATGGCGCTCCACCTCAGACCCTAAAACAATCTCCTTGGTCTAGCGCTAGTGAAAAGGGGATAGACTCCCTCGCTGTATGGCTCATACCGACTTTAGGCCGCCCCGACGACTATATTATATTTAGCTCAGTCGGTAGAGCGTTCGACTAGGAACCACAAGGCTCCTGGTTCGATACCGGCCCTCGCCAACTCAGCGTATGAGTAGCACAGTGACCTGTGCGGTAAAGTGAGGAGCTGATGGTAGGTGTGGCGCCTCCACCTCAGACGCTAAAATAATCTTCTTGGTCTAGCGCTAGTGAAAAGGGGATAGACTCCCTTGCTGTAGGGCTGATACCAACATTAGGCTGCCCCGACGACTTTTTTTTTTTTACTTTATATTATATTTGTTTTTCTATCTCTTTTAAGAGCTACAGCAAATAGTTCAATATATAAAAAGTACAAGAATCTTGATTTAACTGTCTGACTCCTTTTTTCTTTCTTTCCTTCTTTTCATATTTTCATTATGTTCGATTAAGGGCCAGGTTAGCTCAGTCGGTAGAGCGTTCGGCTAGAAACCACAAGGTTCCTAGTTCGATACTGGCCCTCGCCAACTCAGTGAATGAGTAGCATAGGGATCTGTGCGGTAAAGTAAGGAGCTGATGGTAGGTGTGGCGCTCCACCTCAGACGTAAAAACAATCTCCTTGGTCTAGCGATAGTGTAAATGGGGATAGACTCCCTCGCTGTGTGGCTCATACCGTCATTAGGCAACCCCGACGACTTTACTTACTTACTAAAACAAATTAGCGTTATCGCTCAACCCCTCACACAATCTTTTCTCTACCCTCGTTCTTTCTTTCTTTCTTTTCTTTCTTTCTTATATTTTTTCTGTGTAGCATGTACTTTTTCATCCCTTTCTTTCTTCATAATAAAATCGAAATGGTCCATTATTTAGCTGAAGTGACGACACACACAACACTAATATCATTGGGAATAATATGAATCCAACAATTCTTCCTCCAGCTATGGGTAAATAATAGGGAAGAGTGGGCTATTTACCACTGGTATGGTAATCGGTATAGGAGAAGGAAAGGACTGAATTCAAACCTTTTAAAGTCTGTATTATTTGGATTATTCGGACTATTGTCCTCATCTTTATTGTTATCTACACAACGTTTCGGTCGATATTCCCTCCGGCCTTCTTCGGGTGTTTCTTGTCGGACTCGGGATCCTATTGAATAAAGAATTAGGTTAGGAGCTTAGTGAAAGGCTCCCGAATTCGACAAGAAAGTTCCCGAATTCGAAGAGGGGGTTTCCTGAGTTCAAGTAGGTTCCTGAGTCCGATAAGAACTAACTGAAGAAGGCCGGAGTGCACATCGGGCGAAATGTTGTGTAGTTAACAATGAAGAAGAGGAATATAGTCCAAATAATACAAATTATCAAGCTTCGTGTAAAAAAAATGACTAAAACTCGCAAATCGGTCGTAAAATTAGGGTGACCCAGAAAAAACAGAACCCAAATTATTTATTTATTTTCCCATTAAACTAACCCTAAACCCAACCCTAACCCTAAATCCCTAGTTAAAATTAACAGTTTTATTACATTTATGGCCGGGTTAGCTCAGTCGGTAGAGCGTTCGGCTAGAAACCACAAGGTTCCTAGTTCGATACCGGTCCTCGCCAACTCAGCGTATGAGTAGCACAGGGATCTGTGCGGTAAAGTAAGGGGCTGGTGGTAGGTGTGGCGCTCCGCATCAGACGCCAAAACGATCTCCTTGGTCTAGTGCTAGTGAAAAGGGGATAGACTCCCTTGCTGACTGGCTTATACCGACTTTAGGCCGCCCCGACGACTTACTCACATTTATTTATGTGGGTTCTGTTTTTTCTGGGTCACCCTAATTTTCTGACCGATTTGCAAGTTTAGCCAAAAAAATCAGCTGTATAGATTTTAAAGGTATTAATTTAACTATTCTTCCAGTATGGGTAGATGGTAGCGAAAACTGGGTTCTTTAATATTGGTATGGCAACCGATATAGGAGAAGGAAAATTTTGAATTCAAACCTTTTAAAGTCTGTTTATTTCCATCCTATTGACTCTAAACATATTTCTCTCCACTCTCAGAAGACAAAAGTAATCTGTAGAGTTTGTAGGAGTGCCAAACTTTTTCAGTATAACACATTTATAAAAATGATGCAAGTTTGGTTGGTTTTATTTTTTTTTCATTTTTTTCCTCTTTTTTAACCACAAACCAGACATCCTATGTCAGTGTGACTTTATTTGAACATGAAAAATGTATTAGTTGTCAATTTCAATTTATTCTCTTTGGAATCATATAGAGCGAATTCATAAAACTTGGTACTCCAAGTTTATATATATATATATATATATATATATATATATATATATATATATATATATTATACATGTAAACAACTTTTAGCTATTTCAGCCGACAGTATATTTGGGAGAATATGTGCTTTTTTAATTTTAGTCAGACCTAATTTTTGAAAGTTAATTCATTTTGTTTAATTAGGCGGGATTTAAACTACTTAAATGTGAGGCTAAAGGCTGGAGGCTAGAGATTTGTTTAGCCTCACATTTAAGTAGTTTAAATCCCGCCTAATTAAACAAAAATGAATTAACTTTCAAAAATTAGGTCTGACTAAAATTAAAAAGCACATATTCTCCCAAATATATATATATATAAAGAAAATTTGAAAAAATGGGATGAATTTAATTATCGATGTTCTCTTAAAAATAATCAGTCCATTAATACTTTTTCTCGTCTTTTGCATTTCTTCGAGTTGCGTCATGCGTCATGAAACCTTCGCGTGAGTAGATCGCGACTTGCCTTTCAAAAATAAAACGCTGATCAAATACAGTTACATAACTAAAAAGATTTGCATCTCCTGTCACATATAAAAACATCCATCATTTTCTTCACCCCAAGAGACATCCTGATGAAGGTTCAATGTAACCGAAATGTTTTAAACATCGATAATTAAATTCATCCCATTTTCGGAACACTTGTTTTTTCAAATTTTCTTTATATTGTCGGATTTAATTTCCATATTTACTCCCATATATATATATATATATATATATATATATATATATATATATATATATGGGAGTAAGTATGGGAAATAAATCCCACAATATTAAGAAATTTGAAAAAACAAATGTTCCGAAAATAGGATCAATTTATTATCGATGTTTAAACATTTCGGTTTCTTTAAACCTTCATCAGGATGAGTTGCGTCACGCGTCATGCCATCTTCGCGTGCGTGGATCACGACTTGTCTTTCAAAAATTATAACGTTGAACAAATACAGTTACACAACAAAAAAGATTTTATAAAGATTTTCATCTATAAAACATCCATCAATTTCTTCACCCCAAGATACATCCTGATGAAGGTTTAAATAAACCGAAATGTTTAAACATCGATAATAGATTCATCCTATTTTCGGAATATTTGTTTTTTCAAATTTCTTTATATATATATATATATATATATATATATATATATATATGAATAAAAAATTGACTGAATCATAGCTCTCTACGTATAATTCTAAATATCCTGAACATTTAAAACACTACTATACTGCCAGTTATCTACATTTACTGAAAATTTCAGAAAGAATTGGCATATATTTTTGAAGATATCGAAATTCTAATTTTTGCGTCAACATGGAGGATATTCTCTCTTTTTTGTGGGAAATAAAATTAGACCATAGAATATAGACATGAAACAAATCAATACCATACAACATAATCCCCAATAATGCCATCACATTGTTAAAACCAATTACTAAAAAGTATAAATATAAATATACGATATGTATCACTTCCTAACCGTTAGGCATGATATAACTCCAGACGGATTGATATGCCGTTAAAATCAATAAACAAACTTCATTCTGGTCGCTTCTCTCTCTCTCTCTCTATATATATATATATATATATATATATATATATATAGTTAAAATTAATGGTAAAGTGAATGAATGGATGAAAAAAAAAATTAATGAAATGAGGAGGATAAATGAAAAATCCTTTCCAAGGGACCCCTCTCAAAAGTATTAAAACACTTTTTGAGACTGGGGTCCCTGATAGAAAGTTTTTTCTCATCTATTATTAGACTCCTTTGAAGCATCCAGTTAATATAATTATTTTATAAGTTATTAGAGAAGATAAAATCCGTCTTTTACCTTTGTAATATCTGTTGAGAATGGGTTTGAATTTTTATATATATCTAATCTTGTCTGGTTAACTTCCGGTGAATATTGCTACATTGTAACTATCTTGAATTCAAAATAAAAAATAAAAACGGTCAAATAGAAGAATTTATTTACTTAGTTTCTTTTTCAGTTGTAAAATAAAATATATTAAATTAATCAGATAGATCAGTGAATAAATAAAAAGATATCTTCAATTATATATTAAAAAGATTGATGAATAATCTTAGAAAACTATATTTTATGAGTATTTTTAAATTTCAAATAGATTAAATATAATAAATTATATATTTAAATTATAAAAGACAAAGTGTAATTTTTCCTTATATTAACTGATCTAGACTGACCGTAATTTTATTATATATATATATATTATATATATATATATATATATATATATATAAGATTTATTTATTTGGATGTTTGTTTATTTATAGAAGCATTGCTGAATAAAGTATGTATATTAAATATTTTATATTTTTGCTTGAAGGCAATTACAATGCGAATATCGCATAAATTCGATAATTATAGAAGATAACAATGACAAGTGAATTTCGTAAAGAATTACTCGGCGTGTAGAATATCGTACAGACTGTTTCAACTTTATTAAGTCTCATCAGCGATATATACTAACGATTTCCCCCCGACAGAAATCGAAACCGGGACTTCGGCAGGATAGCTTTGACACTATACTGTTTCAGCCACGATACAGCACCGAGAAATTCACTTGTCATTGTTATCTTCTATAATTATCGAATTTATGCGATATTCGCATTGTAATTGCCTTCAAGCAAAAATATAAAATATTTAATATATATATATATATATATATATATATATGAAGGAAGGGTGGATGGGTTTAGGATCCGACGATATGCTGTAGATAGAAGGAAAGTGGTCAAGAAATGAACAACTCAAAACAAGTCACAGGGTGAAACAGTTTCGTCCGTGTTCACAGACGTCTTCAGTCATTGTAACTTTATTAAAGCAAAGCATACGTTTAAGTACAGGTGGCGGCGGTGGCGCCGGGGAGGTCAAGGGGGTGAGGGTGTAGTGATGTGAGATAAGGTGGAGCAGGGAATTTTGGGTAGGATGGGGTCGCTGGGTCAGTTGTGTGGAGGGGTAGGTGATATTTGTTTGAAGTGCGGGGGCGGTGACAGTGGTTGATGGGTCAATAGGTGTGGGCATATATTAATTTATGTGAGTAAATGTTCATGTGTGGCTAAGTTCTCTCTATATATATATGCTTTCAATACCGTATTAGTTGAGCTTTCTGGGGTAAAAATTTGACAGTCGATCGCGCAATGAAATTAAGTGGCAAGGCTCTGCTATAAAACGGATATGACCTCTCACTAGTGATTATAACATATAGAACCCAATAGGAGAGCCCCAGTGTACGAGTTTTCACAATTACAAGCTGTCATATTTTGGTTTGTGTTGAAAATTGAAAGTATAGGTTCATATTTCCTGTGAAACTGAAGGATCCTGTTTCCTAGAATTTGTGAGGGAGGATATTTTCCCTACAATAAAGAGAAAAGCAATTACACACACACACACACACACACACACATATATAATATATATATATATATATATATATATATATATATATGTGTGTGTGTGTGTGTGTGTGTATGTGTGTGTTTTTAAATTTGATTAATGGTAGAATTGCATTCAATATTTTATGTATCCGTGTCCTCCCTAACTGGCCTGAACTTTCTGCGTACACGAATGTCATTCGCACACACACGTACGCACACACAGACACACACACACACACAGACACAGACACACACACACACACACACACACACACACACACATATATATATTATATATATATATATATATATATATATATATATATATATATATTTAATTTCCAATACAGTACACCATTCTAAAATGCCTATAACACCTTTTTCACCAATTCTTCTCCTTCTAGCCTCCACATTAATATATATTTTTTTTAAACTGGAATACATCACCCCTGATGATGGCACTTAGAAGTGCCGAAAGTACTTGGGAACTGAACTTTGGTGGATTTATCCACCAATTCCACCCAAACAAACAGAAAATTAGAAAAGATCAAAAATAAAATTGTTAAACAGGAGATGTGCCTTTTGTTTAATTCTACATGTATAAATGAAAGAATGCTGCCCAAATACACACACACACACACACACACACACACATATATATATATATATATATATATATATACATATTTTGCAAATTTTAAAAATATGTGCATAGATATTTACCAACCACATGAGTAGGATGCGACATCAGGTCAATTTTTAAGCAGATTTTACCAAGTTTGAATTCATAGTTTTCCTTCTTCTAGACTGGTTGCCTAAACATGGTTGAATAGCCCTGTTTGTCCTACTATTAACCTATAGATGGGGGGGGGAGATTGGTTGGACGTATACCTTTCCTAAGGGTATTTAGCTATGTGAAATGTAAACAGCCTCGCCCAGGATTTGAATTCGTCTCGTCGTTCCCATTTCCTATGACAGTAACCATTACACCACGCGCATCCAATCCAGGGCTCGACATTAACGCCGTCCCATCGTCCCGGGGACGATAAAAATTACATCCGGGACGATCAATACGTCATCCGGGACAGTTTACCGGGGACGGTAAAAAATTTTCCTAAAAGTTAGCACTACATTCCAATAATGGCCGTCCGGCCCCGCAGGTCTATTCTCAAAGCCATGTAATGAATAATGGTGGAGGGAGATAGTTTAAAAGGACCGAATTATGTACTACTAACCTTACTCAGGGTAACTTAAAGTAAAAAAGTATTTTTTTAGCTTAAAACACACTAGGAAATGGATTTTTTGTCCAAATATAAAGAATTTCACTGCTTCAGCTTTTCTTAATGTTTTATTACATGTTATTCTGCTGATGATGACTGACAAGTATAGATGATGCTAATGAATTAAACAAAAATATTTTGATTTCGGGACGATCCAAACCCCATTTGGGACGGTTGATAATTTTTGTTCGGGACGGTCATGAAAAAAGTTAGTGTCGGGCCCTGCTCCAATCGTAAGCCCTTATAGATTTCTTTTGGTAATTTTAATGTTTTTACACCACCTTCTATTTACAACCTTTTCGATTCAGTCACCGATTTTTTTCTTGCAGATTTAACAACGTATTGGACGCGATGGTCCGTTTAGTAAGTTTCACTTCTGTTTTTAGCAGAGTACAACAGCCCAGTATATTTGTTTGGTTTGGTTTGCTTTATTTTACGGCATATCAACCTTGGTGGGTCATTTAATGCCGACAAAGTTTTGAAATAAATTAATTCTTAATGGATAGTCATTTTTTTTTATAAACACATTTTCTTTTTAACCAAAAGATGAACCCTAACAGGTACTACACTCCGGTCAGAGTGGACCAGGGAGCAATGGTGATGAAGTGGTTCTCCACTTTTCCAGAACTGGCACCTCACCATCAGATAGAGTTTAACGTCATTCACAGCACATGAAGACTCTCAGCCACAGCCTTCTAGCACATATATGATAAAAGGGTTGGAGCTTGTCATAAGAGCAATAGGGTTGGGCAATTATATAGGCGATTGATTGGAGGGGGCCTCTCTGGCCGCCCGTCAAGCCTAATTAAGGGCCAAAGTGGAATCTGACCTGCTGAAATGGCGTGGGTCTTATATGCCCGTGCGTCTTATATGCCGTCAAATACGGTAATTGTCTGAATTTTTTTTAGATTTTACTGCATCAGTCCGTTGAATTCCATTGTATTGACATTGTTAAATAAACGTAATTCTCTCCACTATCAAAAAACAAAAGTAATATTTGGTCATGATTTGCAGTGTTTGTAGGAGTGCCAAACATTATATTTATTTACAGGAAAACACATTTAGAAAGATGATGCAAGTTTAATGTGGTTGGTTGTTTTTTGTTTTGTTTATTTCATATTTTCTTTTTTTTTTTTAAACGCAAACCAGACATCCTATGTCATTACGACTTTATTTAAACATGAATTAGTTATCACTTTCAATATAGTCACTTTGAAATCATAGTCAGCGAATTCATGAAAGGTGTAGTGTGAAAAAGTCCGTATTACATTTGGTTCATGGGTTCAGCTTTGAGTGTCTCCTAACTAGGCAGATTATGTTATATATATATATATATATATATATATATATATATATATATATGTGTGTGTGTGTGTGTGTGTGTGTGACAGCATTTTTTCATTTATGTATGTTGAATTAAACAAAAAACACATCTCCTGTTTAACAATTTATTTGTGATTTTTTCAAGTTTTCTGGCCAACTTTTTAATATTTAATAATGAGACCAATGTAGTATATAGATTATTTAAATCTATATACTACATTAGTTTCATTATTAAATATTAAAAAGTTGGCCAGAAAACCCTTAGGAGATTGCAGTCTCTCAGAAAATGAAAATACATACATCGGCTTCACATCAACCACATTGTCACGTCGTCTAACTCTCCATTAAACAGATATGCACAAGCACACATATGAACAAACACCTCCAATACACACACACACACACACACACACACCACACGCACACACATACATAGTTTGGAAAACATGAGACAGAATCAAATGGACAGTCACTAGCAACAACTTCAGTTCTGGAGATCTTCTGTGGATGAGATTTTATCTCGAAATATTAAGAATAAATCACAGGTTACAAACAACACCATAGTTACCTTCTTTTTTCTTTACACTTGCATTGTGATAAACTTCAAATCCAACCACCAAACCATATATATATATATATATATATATATATATATATATATATATTGGTTTAGTGGTCGGTTTTGATATACATTTTTTTCTTCTTCCCTTTTTTTTTCTTTCCTTCATGTTGCCCCAACATTTACATGATCTTATCCCCCTCTTTTACCCATTATATATACAGTGTGACTTTTAAACGATCTGCCGGTTTTTACTTTTGAAAAAGCACCGGGCGAAAGGGCCCTTAAGTTTCTCCTTCTTTCGCATTATTTTCTTTTTCTTCGTTTAAAATTGCTGATCAATAAAGTATGATACTTTTTAAAATTAGATACAAATTTAGCCCTACCAAAAATGTGTTCATATATATATATATATATATATATATATATATATATATATATATATATATATGAAACTGGAAGTGAATCCGACGGTATGTTGAAAAAATAAATAAAGGAAAAAAAGTATAGAATGGAAAAAATAGGATATTTTAATCAATTTTACTTACACGTGTTTCGGTTTGGAGTTTATCCATGTGTACATCATTCAAAATATTATTATTTTTAAATAACCAAATGAAATGAAATAATAATAATAGAAAAAATGTAGAAAAAATGTAGAAATGTTCTGCACACAAAGAAAATGATGAAGGTCGAATTTTCTTTGTGTGCGGAACATTTCTACATTTTTTCTATTATTATTATTTCATTTGGTTATTTAAAAATAATGATAGTTTGAATAACTTACTCATGGATAAACTCCTGACCGAAACACGTGTAAGTAAAATTGATTAAAATATTCTATTTTATCCATTTGTACTTTCTTTACTTTATTTATTTTTTCAACATATATATATATATATATATATATATATATATATATATATATATATATTGTGAGATGGTCACTGTTTCAGCTTTTGCTGGAATGGTGTACCAAAGGCAGTATTATTGGTAGAGTGCTCAATATAAAATAAAGCTGTTATATGATATAATAAGATAAATATATAAAGGTTTTACATATCTATTTTTAGTTGACAAAGGAACATTCACGACCATATTGGTTTCATGCGATGCAATCATCAGGTGAAGATGTTTCAAATGCAAGGAAAGATCGAAAAAATTCAATATGGTCGTGAAAGTTCCTTTGGCAACTAATAAATAGATATGTAAAACCTTTATATATTTATTTATTATATTATTATATTATATTTATATATACTAGCAAATATATACACCCTCCGGGTGCAAGTATTTAAGTTTTGAATATAATAAAATATCATATTAAATTAGAAAGGCTAATGAAACTGAATAAGAATGTAGATAAAAGATTTAGAACAGAGGGTATGATTGAAAAAAGAACAACTGAAATTAACTCTTCCATCATTTCCGTTACTCCCGTCTTTCATTGTAAATTTTCCTAATTTAACTGTTAGTTAAAATAGGAAGTAAAGAATAATATTAGTTATTTTTCTTGTTAATGGATTTCTTTTAAGATTTATTGAAGAGATTTTTGCTCATGTTCATTAAGATAAAACCAAACACTTAGAAATCAATAATACTAAGCATATATTTATTAAAATCAAATTTTTAATATCAATATGCAAATTAGCCTCCCATTCATACTGCAAACCGCTATTTTGTTGTATATATAAATACAATTGCATGTTAATAGTATGTAGTTATGGTCAACATTATAATATTGTAAACAATTTTATTAATAATTGAGGTTTAAAAATAAAAATAAAGTCATGAGAATGTGATGTCAATAACTAAGAGAATTGTGACTTGAGTAAGGAATAAGTTTGGTTACAGACAGAAAAACACACAATCTCCATTATAATAAGATATATATATATATATATATATATATATATATATTATTCTTCATTTTTTTATTTTTTTTTTATTTGATATTCTAGTAAATTGAGATACTAACAGAAAGAATTATACTCGCAAGTCACTGTAGCACTGACTCTAACGTAGATTATAATTCTTTGGTTTCCATCTGAATTTCTTCCTCAAAATCTGTTGATCTTGTAATCATGATGGTCTTACCAAAGTTATTCTTTCCACTTCCGTGATTCTAACATTTTGGTCGTTCTGCAAGTCTGCGAATTGAGTCTGCTAGTTAAATTATGAGTGATTATTTCAGACGCTAGGTTTTCGTTTAGACGGATTAAGTCTGTCTGGAGAAAAGTTCAATTTTCTTATCAGTATTTGACGATAAGACTTGAACTAAAATAAAATGAAAGTTTAAAAAAAATGAATCCTATTGAATGCTAATAGAGTTACAGAGAGAAAATTGTACGTTGTTAGCTGTTTTTAACAAGTTAACCAACAGACAAACGAGGATTTTAAAAGTATAAAATACGAGGTGTATTCAAAAAGTACTGAGATTAAAACTGTAGTGGTACGTTGAATTACGAGTGACCCAACTTACGAGTCTTCCCTTGTTTACTCAATTTATCCGTGATGATGAAATTTCTGGTGGCTGAACAGTCATATCATGCAACTCCACATTGGCCCTTACTTAGGACCACCCTGTCGGCTGGGGCGTTAGAATGCACCGACTGCACCTCTGCAGGTGGTAAGACTCTCCCAATGGGGCCACCTGTTGGCCGTGGATGGCGACCTATAATACTTAAGGATAGAACCCAGGTTGTTGACCGCCCTGTCGGCTGGGCGTTAGAATGCACCGACTGCACCTCTGCAGAGGGGTAAGACTCCCCCAATGGGGCCACCTGTTGGCCGTGGGTGGCGACCCGTGATGCCTAAGGATAGAGCACAGGTGGATGAGCAGTTCATGACATGCAATACTCCACTTTGGCCCTATCTTGGGCTAAACGGGCGGTCGGAGAGGTCCCCTCCGATCTATCGGCTGGTCACGTCAAGCCCTAGCACCTATATGATTTTCCCAACCCTATTGCCCTTATGGCAAGCCCCAACCCCTTTTTATCATATGGGTGCTAGAAGGTGGTGGCTGCGGGTCTACATATCCTGGGAATGACGTTAAACTCTATCTGATGGTGAGGTTCCAGGTTTGGAGGTTTGGGGAATGTTGAGCACCCCTTTATCACCATTGCTCCCTGGTCCACTCTGACCCGGAGTGGTAGTACCTGTTAGGGTCCCATCTATGGGTTAAATAGAAAAATGTATTTATAAAAAAATTGTACTATCCATTAAGAATTGATTTATTTCAAAACGTTATTGGCATTAAATGACCCACTGAGGTTGATATGCCGTAAAACAAAACAAACTAAACTAAACTTACTTAGGAGAGATGGGTGGTCGGAGAGGCCCGCTTTGATCAATCGGTGGTTTCGCAAAGCCCTAGCACTTCTATGATTCTCCCAACCTCTTTGCCCTTATGGTAAGCCCCAACCCTTTTTTAACATATATGTGCAAGAAAACATGGAGGTGCGTGATGTAATTGTTAGAGTCGTAGGAAATGGACTCGTCGACCTGAGTTCAATTTCTGGACGTAGCTGTTTGCATTTGATGTAGTGCTAATACCCTTGGGAAACGTATGAATCCACATATTCTCCCTCTAGCTATGAGTAAATAGTACAGCAAACTGGGCTCTTTAGACTTGTCTATGCAACCAGTCTAGAAGAAGGAAAATTATGAATTCAAACTTGTTTAACTTCGCTTAAGAAACTGACCTTGTGTCGCATCCTGCTCGTGAGGAGGGGTTGGCAAATATATATGTACAAGAAAACAGTGTTTCTCTGAATGTTTAAGATGAGACTTGATGATTAGTATTATCTGCGTGATTCGGACTATTGTCCCCATCTTTATTAGTTAGTTAGGTTAAGACAGTTCTAAGTGACAGTTCTAGGTTCAATCCTAAGTAGAGGCAGTAACTTAGAAAAATAATTAACACAACTCCTACCTCAGCTATGGTTAGCGGAATGAGAACAGGATACCCCCGAGGACTGAATAAAGGGTTAGGATCGAAGTTCCATGATGGCTCCCGATTACGACAGGAAGGTTCCCGTCTACGACAAGTAGGTTCCCGAGTCCGAAAAGAAGGTTCCCGAGTCCGACAAGAAATACCTGAAGAAGACCGGAGGGCATATCGACCGAAACGTTGTACAAATAACAATAAAGATGAGGACAATAGTCCGAATAACGCAGATAATACTAATCATCAAGTCTCATCTTAAACATTCAGAGAAACACTGTTTTCTTGTACATATATATTTACCAACCCCTCCTCACATAATACTAAGAAAACAGTGGCTGATAATTTTAGTATCCTGTGTGTGACGTTAAAATGCATCTAATGGTGAAATTACAATTTTGGAGCTCTTCGGAGTGTGGAGTACCCTTTCTTCGCCATTAATACCAGGTCCACCCTGACCCGGAGCGGTAGTACCTGATAGGGCCCCATCTATGGGTTACATAGATGAAAATGTGTTAACAAATAATCTGTTTTAAAAAACTGAGATAAAAATTTTCAGTAGCCATCAAGAATGAATAGAACAATGCCTTCGATATAAAATAACCCAACAAGGGTTGACATGCCGTAAAATCCAACCAACCTGAGGTTTTTAGTATCCTGGGTATGACTTTAAAATGCATCTAATGTTGAAGTTCCAATTTTGGAGCTCTGGGGATTGTGGTGTATCCCTTCGTCGCCATCACTCCCAGGACCACTTTGAACCAGGGTAGTAGTACCTGTTAGGGTCACACCTATGACTTAAATTGAAAAAAAAATGAGTTAAAATCTGTTTAAGAAAAAAATATTATCTTTTTTAATTCAGCAACTATCAAGAATGAATAAAACAATGTCTTCAGCGTAAAATAACCCAACAAGGGTTGACATGCCGTAAAATCCAACCAACAAACAAGAATGAATAAAACAAATTGTCTTCAGCGTAAAATAACCCAACAAGGGTTGACATGCCGTAAAATCCAACCAACAAACAAGAATGAATAAAACAATGTCTTCAGCATAAAATAACCCAACAAGGGTTGACATGCCGTAAAATCCAACCAACAAACAAGAATGAATAAAACAGAAGGTCTTCAACATAAAATAACCCAACAAGGGTTGACATGCCGTAAAATCCAACCAACAACAAGAATGAATAAAACAGAAGGTCTTCAACATAAAATAACCCAACAAGGGTTGACATGCCGTAAAATCCAAGCAACCGACAATAATGAATAAAACAAAAGCTCTTCAACATAAAATAACCTAACAAGGGTTGACATGCCGTAAAATCCAAGCAACCGACAATAATGAATAAAACCAAATGTCTTCAACATAAAATAACCCAACAAGGGTTGACATGCCGTAAAATCAAACCAACCAACAAGAATGAATAAAACAAAAGGTCTTCAACATAAAATAACCTAACAAGGGTTGACATGCCGTAAAATCAAACCAACCAACAAGAATGAATAAAACAAAAGGTCTTCAACATAAAATAACCTAACAAGGGTTGACATGCCGTAAAATCCAAGCAACTGACAAGAATGAATAAAACAAAATGTCTTTAACATAAAATAACCCAACAAGGGTTGACATGCCGTAAAATCCAACCAACAAACAATAATGAATAAAACAAAAGGTCTTCAGCATAAAATAACCCAACAAGGGTTGACATGCCGTAAAATCCAAGCAACCGACAATAATGAATAAAACAAAATGTCTTCAGCATAAAATAACCCAACAAGGGTTGACATGCCGTAAAATCCAACCAACGAACAAGAATGAATAAAATAAAATGTCTTCGGCATAAAATAACCCCACAAGGGTTGACATGCCGTAAAATCCAACCAACAAACAAGAATGAATAAAACAAAATGTCTTCAACATAAAATAACCCAAGGGTTGACATACCGTAAAATCAAACTAACCAACAAGAATGAATAAAACAAAAGGTCTTCAACATAAAATAACCCAACAAGGGTTGACATGCCGTAAAATCCAAGCAACCGACAATAATGAATAAAACAAAATGTCTTCAACATAAAATAACCTAACAAGGGTTGACATGCCGTAAAATCCAAGCAACCGACAATAATGAATAAAACAGAAGGTCTTCAACATAAAATAACCCAACAAGGGTTGACATGCCGTAAAATCCAACCAACAAACAAGAATGAATAAAACAAAAGGTCTTCAACATAAAATAACCCAACAAGGGTTGACATGCCGTAAAATCCAAGCAACTGACAAGAATGAATAAAACAAAAGGTCTTCAACATAAAATAACCCAACAAGGGTTGACATGCCGTAAAATCAAACCAACCAACAAGAATGAATAAAACAAAAGGTCTTCAACATAAAATAACCTAACAAGGGTTGACATGCCGTAAAATCCAAGCAACTGACAAGAATGAATAAAACAAAAGGTCTTCAACATAAAATAACCCAACAAGGGTTGACATGCCGTAAAATCCAAGCAACTGACAAGAATGAATAAAACAAAATGTCTCCAACATAAAATAACCCAACAAGGGTTGACATGCCGTAAAATCAAACCAACCAACAAGAATGAATAAAACAAAGGTCTTCAACATAAAATAACCCAACAAGGGTTGACATGCCGTAAAATCAAACCAACCAACAAGAATGAATAAAACAAAAGGTCTCCAACATAAAATAACCCAACAAGGGTTGACATGCCGTAAAATCAAACCAACCAACAAGAATGAATAAAACAAAGGTCTTCAACATAAAATAACCCAACAAGGGTTGACATGCCGTAAAATCCAACTAACCAACAAGAATGAATAAAACAAAATGTCTTGGGCATAAAATAACCCCACAAGTGTTGACATGCCGTAAAATCCAAGCAACCAACAAGAATGAATAAAACAAAATGTCTTCAACATAAAATAACCCAACAAGGGTTGACATGCCGTAAAATCCAACCAACAAACAAGAATGAATAAAACAAAATGTCTCCAACATAAAATAACCCAACAAGGGTTGACATGCCGTAAAATCAAACCAACCAACAAGAATGAATAAAACAATGTCTTCAGCGTAAAATAACCCAACAAGGGTTGACATGCCGTAAAATCCAACCAACAAACAAGAATGAATAAAACAGAAGGTCTTCAACATAAAATAACCTAACAAGGGTTGACATGCCGTAAAATCCAACTAACCAACAAGAATGAATAAAACAAAAGGTCTTCAACATAAAATAACCTAACAAGGGTTGACATGCCGTAAAATCCAACCAACCGACAATAATGAATAAAACAAAATGTCTTCAGCATAAAATAACCCAACAGGGTTGATATGCCATGAATCCAACCAACCACCCAACCCTTTACAGAGGACGCAGTCGGTGTATTATTCACTGCCAATTCTTCGCTCATTTTCATTTTGAAAACGAATCAAACTTAATTTAATCGATTATCTTAGGTTAAATTTTTGTCTAGGTAGAAATTATCTGATTTTAATAAAAACTTTCTGTTTGACTTATTAATCAATGAATTCTTTTTTTTTAATTACTGAAATGTTTCAATCAAACTGATTCAATAGAAATAAACTGAAATTCTTTAAAATAAATATTACTCTTACAGAAACTCATACTAGCATGTCGAACAACAATGTATCTTATTATAATGGAGATTGTGTGTTTTTCTGTCTGTAACCGAAACTATATTACTACTCATGTCACAATTCCCTTAATTATTTACGGCAAATTCTCCATGATTTCATTCTTTTAAACCTTCAATTATTAATAAAATTGTTTTACATTATTAATACTGTTGGCCATATCTACGTGATATTTACCGCGTACCCCACTTGTACGGGTCAGGCACAAAGTCCCTATTAACGTGGGACCACCCACAAACCGAAGCTCATGGAGTGGCAGGTGAAAAATTGCGTCGATCCCGTCGGCATTCCCCCTCAAGGGGGGCGCCTCAGGCACTGGGCAATAAACCCAGCCCTGCCCCTTTAAATCGAGGGGGCAGGTGTTGCCTGGGGGGATGGCCCCCTGGGATCGACGCTATTAAATCGTAAAGATCCAGGGCCGAAGCCACTGGACCCCGGCGTTGGCCGGATCTACGTGATATTTACCGCGTACCCCACATGTACGGGTCAGGCACAAAGTCCCTATTAACGTGGGACCACCCACGGCCGAAGCTCGTGGAGTGGCAGGTGAAAAATTGCGTCGATCCCGTCGGCATTCCCCCTCAAGGGGGGCGCCTCAGGCACTGGGCAATAAACCCAGCCCTGCCCCTTTAAATCAAGGGGGCAGGTGTTGCCTGGGGGGATGGCCCCCTGGGATCGACGCTATTAAATCGTAAAGATCCAGGGCCGAAGCCACTGGACCCCGGCGTTGGCCGGATCTACGTACTAATAACATGCAATTGTATTTATATATACAACAAAATAGCGGTTTACAGTGTGAATGGGAAGGCTAATTTGCATATTGATATTTAAAATGTTATCTTAATAAATATATGCTTGGTATTATTGATTTCTAATTGTTTGGTTTTATCTTAATGAATATGAGCAAAAATCTCGAGGATAAATCTTAAAAGAAATTTATTTGTAAGAAGAAATAACTGTAATTTTATTCTTTACTTCCTATTTTAACTAAATAGGTAAATTAGGAAAATTTAGTAATGATTGACGGAAGTAGTGAAAGAGCAAGTTTCAGTCGTTCTATTTTTCGATTATAGCACCCTCTGTTTCAGATCTTTTTTTTTTTTTTCATTCTTACTTAGTCTTTCTAAATCAACATATTTTATTACATTAAAACTTAAATACTTGCACCCGGAGGGTGCATATATTTGCTAGTATACCTAATTAATAGATAAAATTCATTTAAAATATGAATCGCTTAATGGTAAGTTTAAAATTTCATATTTCTAGATTCTAAAAATAAATATTTATCTAATAATTATTTTGTTTTATTCTTGTTGTCTAATAATCTTTGGAGAAAACTCAATTGAAAATTTAGTCCTGCACCCTTTTAAACAGAACAAATATCGATGTATATTTTTCTTTTATAATATAATAGGCAATTAAATAATTATTAAAATGATTTTTTTAAATCTCCTAAATTATTTTCTAATTTTCTTTTTACATTTGATTTTCTGATTTTCGGTGCTTATTTTCTACCAGAATCGCTCTCTTATTTTTTTGCTTCAATTCACACCCGAGGTCTTTTATTTATACTGTAATTAGTTTCCGAAATATATAACCACGCTGATATTTTGCGCCTCAAATATAAGGGGGTCAAAATTAAGTGATCTGAAAAAAAATATAAACAGAAAGTTTTTAAATAAAATAACTGATGCATTATAAAATTCATTCATTGATAAATCAACACTGAAAACTTTATTCAAATCGGATAATTCCCTGATTTTTTTTTTTTTTTTTTGGGGGGGGTCAATTGGAGGGGGTAAATTTAAATTGTAAAATATGGCTGTGACGTCATGTTTTGGCAGTAAGTAAGTAAAGTCGTCGGGGCGGCCTAAAGTCGGTATCAGACAGTCAGCGAGAGAGTCTATACCCTTTTCAATAGCGCTAGATCAAGGAGATTGTTTTAGCATCTGAGGTGGAGCGCCACACCTACTATCAGCTCCTTACTTTAACCGCACAGATCCCTGTGCTACTCATACGCTGAGTTGGCGAAGACGGTATCGAACTAAGAACCTTGTGGTTTCTAGCCGAACGCTCTACCGACTGAGCAAACCCGGCCCATAACCACGTTATATTCTACGTCCCGCTAACAGGACGGATATTTCGCGTGCGTCTCTGGCATCCTACTTGGTTGTCTTTGCTCAACAAACAAAACTTATCCTGATTTTGCTGCAAATTTTGACCGGTCAAAGC
This sequence comes from Doryteuthis pealeii, assembly GCA_023376005.1. Taxonomy (NCBI): domain Eukaryota; kingdom Metazoa; phylum Mollusca; class Cephalopoda; order Myopsida; family Loliginidae; genus Doryteuthis; species Doryteuthis pealeii. The sequence continues at coordinate 29,217,204 of CM042182.1, read as the reverse complement.
CACAAGGGAACAAATGATGACATACAGTTTGTTTTTTTTACACTCCTTTATTCCAGATATCCGTTTAATTTTACGGAAACAAGGAAAGGTGAATAAAATAAAAAAATGATAAGACGTTCATTGACCGTCACGTTAAAAAATATTGGTAGCATGAAAATTGGTGCAAATAAAACGGAACGAAATGCTAGATTATACGAAGAAAAAAGAATAACGAAACGAAATAGTGTCATATGGAAACAATTATTTAAGTTACGCTTGTCACGATATTAGCACGCGCACGCACGCGCACACACACATAACCTTGGTTGGCTTTTATGGCATGTCAACTCTTTTTGGGTTATTTTATGCCGAAGATATTTTGTTTTATTCATTCTTCCAAGTGGTTGGTTGGTTGAATTTTACGACAGGTCAACTCTTGTTGGGTTATTTTATGCCGAAGATATTTTGTTTTATTCATTTTTCCAAGTGGTTGGTTGGTTGAATTTTACGACAGGTCAACTCTTGTTGGGTTATTTTATGCCGAAGATATTTTGTTTTATTCATTCTTCCAAGTGGTTGGTCGGTTGAATTTTACGACAGGTCAACTCTTGTTGGGTTATTTTATGCCGAATATATTTTGTTTTATTCATTCTTGTTGGTTGGTTGGTTGGTTGGTTGGTTGGATTTTAAGGCATGTCAACTCTTGTTTGGTTATTTTATGCCGAAGATATTTTGTTTTATTCATTCTTGTCGGTTGGTTGGTTGGTTGGATTTTAAGGCATGTCAACTCTTGTTTGGTTATTTTATGCCAAAGATATTTTGTTTTATTCATTCTTTCAAGCGGTTGGTTGGTTGGATTTTACGACAGGTCAACTCTTGATATATATATATATCAAGGTTAAAGAGCCCAGCCCGTCCTACAATTTAACCATAGCCGGAGGGTGAGCAGTTGAATGCATATCTTCCACAAGGGTATTTGCGCTATGTGAATTACAAACAGCCTCGTCCAGAATTTGAGTTCGAATCTCTGAATGCGTTTCCTACAAAACATGCTTTAAAATCCAACCAACCAACCAATCAGCCAGGCAGCCCACCACCACCACCACCAGTTAGATGTAACACAAGGCAAATTTCTTAAGTAGAGTTTTATACTTTTGAATTTAGAGTTTTCTTTCTCCTAAACTGGTTGCCTACCAAGGTTAAAGAACCTAGTCTGCTCTATTATTTATTTGTAGCTGGAGAGGGAATAGTTGGATGCAGACCTTTTCTAAGGGTGTTAGCACTATGTGAATTGCAAACAGCCTCGTCCTGAATTTGAATTCGAATCTCTGAGTGCGTTTCCTACAAAAATAATCAATAGACCACGCACCTCCATGTATAAGATAAATTTCGACCCCAGTAAAAGATAAATTTTGACCCCAGTAAGAGATGAAAAGAAAGTTAGAATAGAGTTGAAAAGAGCATGTTTTAGTATGTCTTTATCAAAACATCTTTGTTGTTCACCAAGACAATTTCAACTGTTGAAGCACTTGGTCTGAGTACAATGCAACGGTGAAAGAACTTTGAAACCAAACAAAATATTTGGGAATGTCAGGTTCGGCTCTGAAGTCCGGGAAAATTTATCGGATGTGATAACACGCCTTTTAATAAAATAAACAAGACGAAAAACTACGATAAATTTTACAAACTTGAGGATGTTGGATCAAAGAAGATACTCAATTGACTTAAGAATGTTTAAGATGTACTAGCAAGACTTGTGTATATACCACAGTATGGGTTTGGTTTGGTTTGTTTTGTTTTACGGCATATCAACCTCAGTGGGTCATTTAATGCCGATAAAGTTTTGAAATAAATCCATTCTTAATGGATAATACAATTCTTTTATAAATACATTCTTCTATTTAACCCATAGATGGGACCCTAACAGGTACTACCACTCCGGGTCAAAGTGGACCAGGGAGCAATGGTGATAAAGGGGTGCTCCACATTCCCCAAACCTCCAAAACTGGAACCTCACCATCAGATAGAGTTTAACGTCATTCCCAGGACATGTAGACCCGCAGCCACCACCTTCTAGCACCCACATGATAAAAAAGGGGCTGGAGGTTGCCATAAGGGCAATAGGGTTGGGAAAATCATATAGGTGCTAGGGCTTGATGTGACCAGCCGATTGATCAGAGGGGGCCTCTCCGACCGCCCGTCTAGCCAAAGATAGGGCCAAAGTGGAGTATTGCATGTCATGAACTGCTCATCCACCTGTGCTCTATCCTTAAGCATCACGGGTCGCCACCCACGGCCAACAGGTGGCCCCATTGGAGTCTTACCCCTCTGCAGATGTGCAGTCGGTGCATTCTAACACCCCAGCCGACAGGGCGGCACATATATATATCAGTTCCTATCTATCTATATATCTATTTATCTGCTGTTTGTTAATATATATCAATCAATCTATCGCTCTATCTATCTTATTCAGCTGAAAGAGCTCGTTAGCCATACGAAGTACTTTTTATTTTTGTTTTTTTATGTTTTCAATACAATTCTTCATTTCCATCCTTTCTACATTTTTCTAATTGGTATGGTTTTCTAACCATTTCACCGTGGTAAAGTTAACCATGGTTAGAAAACCAGACTAATTATTAAAAAGTTTGTTCCTCACTAGGTGCCCCATATTTCTGGCTTTGTGCCAAACCGAAGATATGCTTATTTGCTTCTAGTTGCTTTCTACGGAATAATGGTTTGCGATCCGGGCTGGTAGGTCTACCATTTCTAGGGATTTTGCTTCTTAATAGGTGCCCTCTACTCCTGCCCTTATGCCAAACTAAGTGATACAAGCTTTAAATGTTAATTTTATTTCAGGAAACTTTGAGAGGAAGATCGAATGGAATGTTAAGATCAATAAAATATTTGAATTATTATGTTGAATTATTAATCTATAATATTAATGAATTGAGACACGGACGAGCATGTGTTCCGATGTGACGCCCTGTCAACACCTCAAATAAATAATGGACTATCCTGTTTGAATTGTGTGTAGGGAATATATATATATATATATATATATATATATATATATATATATATATATATATATATATATATATAGAGCAGTAGCAAATATATAGTATCATAAATTACTTTGGTCTGTCAACATATGGTAGACTAAGCACTAACTTCAAAGGAAAGAATTTTAGAGAAGGGAATTTATTTTATTTTTAGGAGACATAGAATAAAAATAATCTTAAACCAGGTGAGTATATATAAAATTAGCTACGTGAATTCCCTTAGTTCTCCTGGGGAAGGTGTACTGGGAACTTACCACTTCTGCAGAGGTGCAGTCGGTGCATTCTAACGCCCCAACGACAGGGCGGCTCAAGTTTATCGGCGATCTTTTACCATTCTAACCAGAGGGTTTTCAAAGATGATAACGGTCGTCCTTTTAAGGAACATGAGTATCAATATATATATATATATATATATATATATATATATATATATATATGAGAGTAAGTAAACAAACAAATGTGTTTATTTGATATGGCTTTTTAGTCGACAATCTTTGGAGGATATATGCTTAATTGAACTCATACCTAATTTTGAAAATTAATTAGTTAATAATTGATGAATTTAGGCGGGCATATATGTTCAAATGTAAGGCTAAACAAATCGAGAAAATGTCAATCCCTGAATAGGTCGAAAAGTACATTCAGAGATTGACATTTTCTCGATTTGTTTAGCCTTACATTTGAACATGTATGCCCGCCTAAATTCATTAATTATTAACTAATTAATTTTCAAAATTAGGTATGAGTTCAATTAAGCACATATCCTCCAAATATATATATATATATATATATATATATATATATATATATATAAGTTACAAAAACACACAAAACCTATCAAATATCGGACATATTCTGTCAAAATAATAATTCAATGCCTGAAGAAGATAACAGATCTGAAACACGTGTCGCATATGGAAGTTAATAACATTTTTTTTTAAAAACATAATCCTTTTTTGCAAACCTTTTTTTTATAGAATATCTATATTTCTCCCGTTGGACCCATAACAACACTTTATATATATATATATATATATATATATATATATATATTAATAGGATTGGTAGTCGAAGAATTTTTACTACATATCTTTAATCGACTGGAAAAAAAATTTTCGTTTTCAAACAAGTTTGATGCAATTTGATATTGTATACTTTACTGGAAGTACTCGACTGCCACTGCCTTTAGTCGATTGGTTACAACATCTTGCATATCAAAAAATTCCCAAATGGTGACCACCGAACCGGATTTTAATTTTTGGAAGTAGGAAATAGTCACAAATCTGAATAAGAGGGTATGTTATTACCCAACCCCTCCAAACGAGCACAAGGTCAATTTTTATGCGCAAAAAAGTTTTCTTTCTCCCATAACAGATGGCGTACCAAAGTTAAAGAACCAAGTCATTCCAACTATTCCCCCATAGCTACAGGGAGAATAGTTAGATTCTTCCCAATGGTATTAGTGATATGTGAAATGCTAAACCTCTTTCAAGATTTGAATTCGACTAATTAAGGACCAAAGTGGGGTGTTGCATGTCATGGACTGCTCATCCACCAGGAATCCGTCCTTAAGCATCACGGGTCGCCACTTACGGTCAACAGGTGGACCCTTCTGGAGGGAGGTCTTATTGTAGTCGGTGTATTCTAACGGCCCACCGACAGGACGGATTAAAATTTGAGATCATTTGTGCGAAAAATTGCGGGAATTATTAGGTTAAGTCCATTTGGAGGGATGGGCACTTAGTATGAAATTCAATTTTATTTTAGATGTTGCAATCTTGATTTATTGATAAACTGTTTCTTGTTAGATAATCAAAGTTAAGCAAGGAAGAGCCTTGTCATTAATCAGATTGGTGACTGCTTAAAAACAACGGGCACCGTAAGCAATCTGAGGCTGCTGTAACCAGACTAAAATCATCGAGGTGGCCTAAAGTCGGTATTAGCCAGACAGCGAGAGAGTCTATCCCCTTTTCACTAGCCCAAGGATATTACTGGTATGTGAAATGCAAACGGATGTCCAGGATTTGACCTCGGATCGACGAGTCCATTACACGACGCGCCTCCTAAGTATATCTGACCCTGTTGGCTGGGGTTGTAGAATACGCCGATTGCATCTCTGCAGAAAGGTATGAACCCCTCCCCGTTTGACATTTTCAGCTATTTTTTAGTCAGAGCCTAAGTAATGAGGGTCGCACAGGCATGGTATCTAGGGTAGGATTGAGTTTTTAAGGAATTATAAAAATCTGAATCCTTGTCTCTCATACTTAATTAAACATATCTTTAAAAATGTATCTTCTGCCTATATAAGTAAGTAAAGTCGTCGGAGTGGCCTAAAGTCGGTATCAGCCAATCAGCGAGGGAGTATATCCCCTTTTTACAAGCGCTAGACCAAGGAGATTGTTTTTTGCATCTGAGGTGGAGCGCCACACCTATCATCAGCTCCTTACTTTACTGCTCAGATCTCTGTGCTATATATACGCTGAGTTGGTGAGGACCGGTATCGAACTAGGAACCTTGTGGTTTCTAGCCGAACGCTCTACCGACTGAGCTAAGCTGGCCCTAAAATTAGTTACGACTCTGACTAAAGGAATTTGACGTTCGAGTCAGTAAGTTTGAACGGAAACCTACGGAAGTTTGATAGAGGCAATGTAATACTAAAAATATGTGGTGAGTTGGTATAAAAATAGTTTTTGATGAATAAGCATTTTTGAGAGGGGGGGTCTGTTGACTTATGTTGATGGAGAATGAGTTTGTGATGAGAATGGTTTGACACCTACGCAAAAATAAAATGAATCGGAATGAGGGAAATCGGCAGACATAAACAAAATGAAGAATCTGATGATTAGATTTGGTCTTCTTGTTAATATCAGTTTAATGAAATGTTTACCTTATGCGAAGACTTTATTCTTCAAATTGAATTGTTGCCAAAAAGAGAATGTGGGCGCTTGAGGTGGGCAAGTTTATAACCTCTCTCTCTCTATCTATCTATCTATCTCTATCTCTATATATCTTTCTCTCTATCTATCTATCTATCTATCTATCTATCTCTCTCTCTTCTCTCCTATCTCTTTATCTCTATCTATCTTCTCTTCTATCTCTATCTCACTTCTTCTCTATCTATCTATCACGCTCTATCTATCTTCTCTCTCTCTCTCTCTCACTTCTCTTTCTCTTTCTCTCACTTCTCTTCTCTCTCTCTCTTCTCTTCTCTCTCTCTATCTCTATCTCACTTCTCTTCTATCTATCACTCTCTATCTATTTATCTCTCTCTTCTCTCTCTCTCTTTCTTTCTCTCTCTTCTATCTCACTCCATCTATCTTCTCTTCTATCTCTATCTATCTATCTTCTCTTCTATCTCTCTCAATCTCTCTCTTTTCTTCTATCTATCTATCACTCTCTATCTATCTATGTTCTCCCCCCCTCTCTGTCTCTCTGTCTCTGTCTGTCTGTCTGTCTGTCTCTCTCTCTCTCTCTCCATCATATACCCGAGTAAATGAGTTAATAACACATGATGGGAAGACTGGTTTAGTTTGTGGGGCATTCTGTGAAGGACCTAGTTTATATTCTTTTTTATTCTACTGTTTTTTTAAGGCAACTTCTCGTTGAGCCGTGTTAATAGAAGAAATAACTATCATAATAAAAAATACCATAGCTAATAAATGAAACATTCGGACTAAACAATAAATGTGCTGTATTTATGAAATGACACTGCAAAAAAGGATATTGTGGAATTTCAAAGAGTTCTTTATCGGAATTATGACTGATGAAAAAAACAATGAGCAAGCTTTCTCTCTCCCTTTCTATTATATATATATATATATATATATATATGAAAAATAGATGGAAATTAATCCGACAGTATGAAATTTAACATTTTTGAAAAAACAAATGATGTTATATAATTGCTGACAGAAATCTGTTTCGACCAGCTCAATAGATCGGTCATCCCTGTCTTCTAACGGTTATTATTTTTCCCGTCTTTCTCTCATATGTTGCTCTTGATGATGACCGATATATTGGGCTGGTCGAAACAGGTATCTGTCAGCAATTATACAACATCATTTGTTTTTTCAAAATGTTAAATTTCATATATATATATATATATATATATATATATATATATATATATATATGGTTTCTTGGTTGGTTTTGAAGGCTATCACAATGCAAGTGTAAAGATAAAAGAAGGTAACTATGGTGTTGTTTTGTTAACCTGTGATAATATTAAGAATAAATCACAGGTTAACAAACAACACCATAGTTAACTTATTTTTCTTTACACTTGCATTGTGATAGCCTTCAAAACAAACCAATATAAACACAATGCTTCAAGCAAATTATAAAACCCTTATATATATATATATATATATATATATATATATATGTGTGTGTGTGTGTGTGTGTGTGTGTGTGTGTTATGAATTAATGGAAAAAATGAAAGAATGGATGGAATAAAAAATGAATGGAATAAATGAAAAAATCTTTTCCAAAGGATCTCTCTTACAAGAAAAAAATATTCATTTTTAAGAGAGGTCCCTAATGGAAAAGCCTTCTTCACTTTCACTGAACTCTTTATTGAAGCATTAGATTAATATGATTATTAAATAACATATTGGAGAGGATAAAATATGTCTTATCTTTGTGATGTTCTGTTGAGAAATGATTCATACATATATATATATATATATATATATATATATATATATATATATATATATATATACCCTCCAGCTATGGGTAAAATAGTAGGGCAGACTGGGCTCTTTAACCTTTGGTTGGTAGCCAGTCTAGGAGAGGGAAAACTCTGAATTCAAAATTCACAATCCATTTGACCATATCTACATATATTTACCTCATACCCCACTTGTATGGGTTGGACACAAGGTCTCATTTTTATGTGGGACCACCCACAAGCCGAGACTCATGGGTGGCAGGTGGAAAAAAATTCTGTCGATCCCGTCGGCATTCCCCCTCAAGGGGTGCGCCTCAGGCGCTGGGCAATAAACCCAGCCCTGCCCCTTTAAATCAAATGGGCAGGTATTACCTGGGGGAAAGCCCCCCTGGGATCGACGCTATTAACTTGTAAAGATCCAGGGCCGAAGCTACTGGGCCCCCACAACGATCGGCGGGTCTACATACTAATAACATGCAATTGTATTTATATATCCAACAAAATAGCGGTTTAATTTGTGAACGGGAAGGCTAATTTGCATACCGATATTAAAAATTTAATTTTGATAAATATGTACTTAGTATTATTGATTTCTAATTGTTTGGTTTTATCTTAATGAATATGAGCAAAAATCTCAGGGATAAATCTTAAAAGAAATCCATTTAGAAGAAAAAATAAACCATTTTATTCTTTATAAATACCGAGTTCGACAAGAAATACCTAAAGAAGGCCGGAGTGTATATCGGCCGAAACATTGTACAGATAACAATGAAGATGGGGACAATAGTCCGAATAACGCAGATAATACTAATAATCAAGCCTCATCTAAAACATTCAGAGAAATTTTACTTTGTTCTTAAAAAATAGTACTATTTATTTATCATTTAAACAATACACATTCAATTTTAATTTTATTCGGTATTTGATTATAAAAAAAAGCTTTTTTATTTTAATTCATATAATTTTATTTTGTTCTTTAAAAATGAAATAAATAAATATTATCTGCGTTATTCGGACTATTGTCCTCATCATTGTTATCTGTACAACGTTTCGGCCGATATACCAGAGTTCGAAAAGAAGGTTCCTGAGTCCGAGAAGGTTCCCGAGCCCGACAAGAAAGGCCGGAGGGCATATCGGCCGAAACGTTGTACAAATAACAATAAAGATGAGGACAATAGTCCGAATAATGTAGATAATACTAATAATCAAGCCTCAAACATTCAGAGAAATTTTACTTTGTTCTTTAAAAGATAGTTGTATTTATTTACTATTTAAACAATACACATTCAACTTTAATTTTATTCGGTATTTGATTATTAAAAAAAGAGCTTTTTTATTTCAATTTATATAATTTTATTTTGTTCTTAATAAAATAGTATTTATTCATTGTTAAAACAATACACATTCAAGTTTAATTTTGTTCAGTATCAGATTATCAAAATAGCTTTTTTTAATCTTAATTTATATAAATTTTACTTTGTTCTTAAAAAATAATAGAATTTATTTATTATTTAAACAATACACATTCAACTTTAATTTTATTCGGTATTTGATTATAAAAAAAAGCTTTTTTTATTTTAATTTATATGATTTTATTTTGTTCTTTAAAAATGAAATAAATAAATATTATCTGCGTTATTCGGACTATTGTCCTCATCTTTATTGTTATTTGTACAACGTTTCGGCCGATATACCCGAGTTCGAAAAGAAGGTTCCCGAGTCCGACAAGAAATACCTGAAGAAGGCCGGAGGGTATATCGGTCGAAACATTGTACAGATAACAATAAAGATGAGGACAATAGTCCGAATAATGTAGATAATACTAATAATCAAGCCTCAAACATTCAGAGAAATTTTACTTTGTTCTTTAAAAGATAGGTGTATTTATTAATTATTTAAACAATACACATTCAACATTAATTTTATTCGGTATTTGATTATAAAAAAAGAGCTTTTTTATTTCAATTTATATAATTTTATTTTGTTCTTTATAAAATAGTATTTATTCATTGTTAAAACAATGCACATTCAAGTTTAATTTTGTTCAGTATCAGATTATCAAAATAGCTTTTTTTTAATCTTAATTTATATAAATTTTACTTTGTTCTTAAAAAATAATAGAATTTATTTATCATTTAAACAATACACATTCAGCTTTAATTTATTCGGTATTTGATTATAAAAAAAGAGCTTTTTTATTTTAATTTATATAATTTTATTTTGTTCTTTAAAAATGAAATAAATAAAGTTTTTCAATAATTTTAGACAAGGGTCACCGATTTAACTGTTTCTTTGTCCGGTATCATCCACATTGCCCCACAAACAATCGTTATTGCAACAATTCCAAAGCAGATAAAACTATATTTATGGAATTCTACGTAAAGTAGTTCACTAAAGACAAGAGTAATTACCAGAAGAATTATCAGAAAACCTCCAAAACAGATCTCGTTTGGATATGGTCTATAAATGCTTCTTTCTGGCGTAGGAATATCGAATTCTTGAGAATCGACAAGAGGTTCTAAATGCACTGGAATCCCTTTATGATCATAGATATTTGGATGAGGAATAGGGGATCCTCTTATTTTATTTTTCCTCGGTACAACTTGTACCATATTCGTCAGGGTTACTTATGTCCTCCTTTTTGGTTTTCTCGGAATTTTCCTGAGTCTCGGTCGAAGCAACAGTTTCTTTATCTTTATTTCGTTCGTGTTTATCGCCTCGTAAAGAAGTAACGAGTTTCATAACCATTGGTTTCACTTCTGTTTGGCAGCAACTTATGTCTGTCATCGCTGTTCCTTTTTAATTCTTTGAAGACAAAGATTCAGACCTCTATTGAAATCAAGGAATTCAAGTGACCAAAGGTTCCCAATGAGGTTAGACAGTTACTATAAGAATGATCTACGGAGAAGTATTCCTGCTTTGAAATCGATCAAGATACTGTTTGTCAGCAACTTATGTCTGTCATCGCTGTTCCTTTTTAATTCTTTGAAGACAAAGATTCAGACCTTTATTGAAATCAACAAATTCGAGTGACCAAAGGTTCCCAATGAGGTTAGACAGTTGATATAAGAATGATCTACGGAGAAAAGTATTCCTGCTTTGAAATCGATAAAGATAAATCAGAATTGGAAACAGTCAGTTCGGTACGTTCCTATTGATTAGACTCTGTCTGTATTGTTGGTTGATAAGTTGAAGAAAAATGACGACATTTATCTGATGACGTCAAAATAATGACGACATTTCTCTAATGACGTTACATTATACGGTACATCAGCCGAAACGTTGCACAGATAACAATGTGGAGAAAATTTTAAAGAAAACAAACACAGGATGTCATGAACAATGGAAACTCTTAATGTCGATACTTAAGTATTTCGTGTTTTTTTTTTTAATTAAAACCTTCTTCAGGACATTGAATATTTGTATGAGTAAAAGATGAAAGATGTTCAGTGAATGTTGAATGTGTGATAAAAGGTTATTATCCGTTATTTACTCGGCGTTTTTATATGAAAGCCGATGACGCGATCATTGCATGTGAAAGCGAAAATTGATGATCAGAAACCGTCGCATGTCGAACGTGAATTGTCCACGAGTAAATGTTAAATAAGGTTATGACGTATTTAATATGAATATTAATATGTAGAAAAGAGTAAATTGTTAATTGATAAAATGTTTAGTACAGACATAAACATATATATAGGCAAACAATACATCTGCATATATATATGTATATACATATGGGAGTAAATATGGAAATAAATCCGACTATATTAAAATATTTGAAAAACGAAGTGTTCCAAAAATAAGATGAATTTATTTATCGACGCTTAAACGTTTCGGTTTATTTAAACCTTCATCAGGAAGTATTAAGGGGTGAATAAATTGATGGATGTTTTGTAGATGACAGGAGTTATAAAAATCTTTATAAAAAGATAAATCTTTATAAAGATTTTTCTAACTCCTGTCATTTACAAAACATCCATCAATTTCTTCACCCCTTAATCTTTCCTGATGAAGGTTTAAATAAACCGAAATGTTTAAGCGTAGATAAATAAATTCATCTTATTTTTAGAACACTTCGTTTTTCAAATTTCTTAATAATATACATACATATATATATATATATATATATATATATATATATATATATATAATATATAAAGGACGTGTAAAAGCATATGCATGTTGTAAAATAAATTGTGTTTTTTTTTTTCTTAAAAAGAAAAGAAAGGGTACCCTAGTTAGATTTTAAAATCAGAAATGATTTTCTTTTTTTTCGATCAATGCTCCTCAGAAAAAAATTTCATTGAAAGATGGTGATAAAGTTTAGTTTTTTTTTGTTGTAGACAACAGAAAAGTCAGAAAGCAGTGAGAAAAAGGGAAAAAAATTTTTTTTTCTCAATAAGATAAGAGAATTCGTAAAATTACGAAACTTACAACTCACGAGGGGGGTTCGGAAATTAAGAGTGCCCCCGTTTGATAAGTTGAGGCTTGAAGTGCCAAAAAGGAGTAGTTGTTGGGACTGCTTCTGAACGCACAGGAAGGGTTGAGTGCGGGAGATGAAAAGAGACTCGAGAATCTGCAGTTGTAGTTCGCTGTTGGAACTGCAAAGGACTGAAAACATAGCTGGGTGGTAGGACCGAGCGCAAGTAAAATTTCTTAATAGATGTTGTCCAATGGTGGACGGATTATTTATGCCTGCTGCTGTTGGACAGTCCACGTTGCCGGAACGGATGTTGTAGTGTATGTGCTGCTTGATTCGAGATTCCAGTCTCAAGGTAGTACGGCCAATGTAGCAAATCTCACATTTGCATGTAAACTTATAGATAAGGTGACTTTTGTGATGGGGGGCTTCACATATACATACATATATGTGAAGAAAGGAAGTGAATCCGACGGTATTCCCCCTCCCCCACACACACACCCAGACTTCTTTCTTGTCTTAATATAAAAAATAAAAATTCTCCTGACGCCCATAACATCTTTTTCCCGTACCTCTTACCAATACACACACACACGCACATGCGCGCACCACACACACACACACACACACACACTCACACACTCACACACACACAACCTTAAGGTTCATTTCCGCTGTCGTCCTTCGCAAAAAAAAAAGTTTATACACACACACACAACCACACACCTAAAAAATGCACAATGTTTCCTTTTGATACACACACATACACCATCCTATACCAACGCCGTAAAATAGAACATTTGACGTTATATTTCAAAACCGTACTTCTTTCAAACTTCAAAAATGTTTAAACTGAATAACACATAACTACCACTCACTTTTCTCGTTATTCTGTGATAAATAATTTATTATCACCTTCCATATACCAACAAATGCCCTGAAGATGATCTAATTAATAGATCGAAACACTGCAGCGTCGGCCAATAAACTCGCCACTTAACCCATTTAAACCTGTGTTTTTTCATTTTTCCTAATATACTTCACATACATATATATATACACAAATATACACACATATATATATATATACATATACATACGCATGCATAGACATATTATGTTGTATTGTTATTGTTATGGTCGGGGTTTGTAATTTTATAGCTATTGATTATTGATTTGCCTATGTGTTGGGATATGTTAAAGATAACAATAAAGATGAGGACAATAGTCCGAATAATCCAAATAATACTAAACTGAATAGAATTGTAAATGGTGATCAAATCGGTAAGTAACATTAGCAATCTCTTTAAAATCTTTTATAATTCTTCTAGGATTCATTAAAATTCTTTATAAAATTCATTTTTTTTAAAGACACTTCGTTTCTTCTAATGGTGATAAGTGCTTTTTAAAAGCAATTTCTAGTTGAGACGTTTTTGGAAAAGAAATAACTGTCATATACAATAGCCAATAAGAAAAACAGTTGGACAAAAACAAACAATAAAACAATAAAGAATTGATACTAAAAGGATTTTTTTTAATGATATTAAAAAGGATTAAGAATTAATATTGAATAGAATAAAGAGTTAGTATTAGATGGGATAAAGTATTAATATTTAACAGAATGGAGAATTGATATATTAAAAGGATAAAGTATTAATATTTAACAGAATGGAGAATTGATGTATTAAAATGATAAAGTATCAATATTGAATAGAATAAAGAGTTAGTATTAGATAGGATAAAGTATTAATATTTAAAAAAAAGGAGAATTGGTATATTAAAAGGATAGAGTATTAATAATGAATAGTATAAAGAGTTAGTATTAGATAGGATAAAGTATTAATATTTAACAGAATGGAGAATTAATATATTAAAAGGATAAAGTATTAATATTGAATAGTATAAAAAGTTAGTATTAGATAGGATAAAGTATTAATATTTAACAGAATGGAGAATTAGTATATTAAAAGGATAAAGTATTAATATTGAATAGAATAAAGAGTTAGTATTAGATAGGATAGAGTATTAATATTTAACAGAATGGAGAATTAATATATTAAAAGGATAAAGTATTAATATTGAATAGAATAAAGAGTTAGTATTAGATAGGATAGAGTATTAATATTTAACAGAATGGAGAATTAATATATTAAAAGGATAAAGTATTGATATTGAATAGTATAAAGAGTTAGTATTAGATAGGATAAAGTATTAATATTTAACAGAATGGAGAATTAATATATTAAAAGGATAAAGTATTAATATTGAATAGTATAAAAGTTAGTATTAGATAGGATAAAGTATTAATATTTAACAGAATGGAGAATTAATATATTAAAAGGATAAAGTATTGATATTGAATAGTATAAAGAGTTAGTATTAGATAGGATAAAGTATTAATATTTAACAGAATGGAGAATTAATATATTAAAAGGATAACGTATTAATATTGAATAGTATAAAAAGTTAGTATTAGATAGGATAAAGTATTAATATTTAACAGAATGGAGAATTAATATATTAAAAGGATAAAGTATTGATATTGAATAGTATAAAAAGTTAGTATTAGATAGGATAAAGTATTAATATTTATCAGAAAGGAGAATTAGTATATTAAAAGGATAAAGTATTAATATTTAACAGAATGGAGAATTAATATATTAAAAGGATAAAGTATTAATATTGAATAGTATAAAAAGTTAGTATTAGATAGGATAAAGTATTAATATTTAACAGAATGGAGAATTAATATATTAAAAGGATAAAGTATTAATATTGAATAGTATAAAGTTAGTATTAGATAGGATAAAGTATTAATATTTAACAGAAAGGAGAATTAATATATTAAAAGGATAACGTATTAATATTGAATACTATAAAGAGTTAGTATTAGATAGGATAAATTATTAATATTTAACAGAATGGAGAATTAATATATTAAAAGGATAAAGTATTAATATTGAATAGAATAAAGAGTTAGTATTAGATAGGATAAAGTATTAATATTTAACAGAATGGAGAATTAATATATTAAAAGGATAAAGTATTAATATTGAATAGTATAAAAAGTTAGTATTAGATAGGATAAAGTATTAATATTTAACAGAATGGAGAATTAATATATTAAAAGGATAACGTATTAATATTGAATAGTATAAAGAGTTAGTATTAGATAGAATAAAGTATTAATATTTAACAGAATTGAGAATTTATATATTTATATAGAATAAAGAATTAATATTGAATAGTATAAAGAGTTAATATCAAATAGAATAAAAAAATTAATATCAAATATAATAAAAAATGAATACTTGAAAATGTGAAGAATTGATATCATATAGAAAAAGGATTGATATTAAAAAGGATAAAATCTTTATATCAAATATAATAAAGAGTTAATATCAAATAGAATAAAGAATGAATAAAAAAATAATAAAAAATCATATTGAATAAAATAAGAAATTAACGTTGAATAGAATAAAGAATTAATATTAACAAGCTAAATAGAAAAACAACAAAGTCTTGCTTTATTAATTAACAAACAAAAATGCACAGACATTCAACCTGAACAAGAAAAGAATAAAGGAAACCACAGAATCAGCCCGGAGAAGGTGGCGGCCGATGGGGTAGACAAGAAAACACAAGACCAAATCTATCAATCCCTCATCATCCCCTCATCATCCCCCTCTCTCTTCTCTCTCTCTCTCTCTCTCTCTCTCTCTCTCTCTCTATCTTCTCTTCTATCTATCTATCTATCTATCTCTCTCTCTCTCTCTCTCTCTCTCTCCATTTATTTATCTATCTATCTTCTCTCTATCTCTCTATGTATCTTCTCATCTATCTATCTCTATCTCTCTCTCTATCTATCTTCTCTTCTATATCTCTCTCTATCTTTCTCTTCTCTTCTATCTCTCTCTATCTTCTCTTCTCTTCTATCACTCTATCTATCTATCCCTTCTCTTCTATCTATCTATCACTCTCTATCTATCTATCTATCTATCTCCTCTCTCTCTCTCTCTCTCTCTCTCTCCATCTATCTATCTATCTTCTCTCTATCTTCTCTTCTCTCTCTCTCCTCTCTCTCTCTCTCTCTATCTATCTATCTATCTATCTATCTATCATATACCCGAGTAAATGAGTTAATAACACATGATGGGAAGACTTGTTTAGTTTGTGGGGTATTCTGTGAAGAACCTAGTTTATATTCTATTTTATTCTACAGTTTTTTAAGGCAACTTCTCGATGAGCCGTGTTAATAGAGGAAATAACTATCATAATAAAAAATACAATAGCTAATAGCTTTTTCTAAAAGCAACTCTCGCCATTAAAGGGGTATATAATACATGATGAGAAGACTGGTTTAGTTTGTCGGGTATCTGTAAAGGACCTTCTAGTTTATATTCTGTTTTATTCTACTGTTGTTGTTTTTAAGGCAACTTCTCGTTGAGCCGTGTTAGTAGAAGAAATAACTATCATAATAAAAAAATACAATACCTAATAAATGAAACATTCGGACAAAACAATAAATGTGCTGTATTTATGAAATGACACTGCAAAAAAAGGATGTTACGGAATTTCAAAGAGTTCTTTATCGGAATTATGACTGATGAAAAAACAATGAAATTACTGTGGGTCACTGTGTTCTGGGAAACTGAAAAGATTTTTTTTTTGTAATTTTCAGTTGACGTCATTTTAATCGCTGAACAGGATTTATCTTTGTCTGTCCATTCGTATCCTGTCCATACCTTCTTTTTTTTTTTTTTTAAAAAGTGCACTCCTACAAAAATGCTACCGTTAATGTTAAAAATTATATTGTGGCTCAAAAATTTTATAAATGCGTACAAGTGCTTGTAACGGTCGCGAACGTGATTCCCCAAATCTAGAATTAGGGAAAAAAATAAAACAAACAAAAAACCCCAAAAACAAGTGTGTTACCAAATAGAAAAATAGAAAAAGACCCATGTGTGTCAGTAAATCTAAACAGAGAACTAGTCCCAAGTGTGTCACCAAATTTATAAGTATAAAATGACCCACGTGTGTCATCAAATATAAAAGTATAAAAAGATCCACATGTGTTACCAAATGTAAACATAGAAAAAGTCCCGCCTGTGTTACCAAATATAAAGGTATAAAAAACCCAAGTGTGTTACCAAATCTACAACTAGAAACGTACCCAAGTGTGTCACTAAATCTAAACATAGAACAAGTCTAACGTGTATCACCAAATATAAAAGTATAAAAGAAGCCACGTGTGTCCCTAAATATAAAAGTATAAAAAGACCAAAGTGTGTTACCAACTATAAACGTTTAAAAAAGTGTGTTACCTAATAAAAAAAAGTACAAAAAGAGCCAAGTCTGGTCATGGTAATTTAATTCAATTATCAATTATTAATGTAATTCCTCTATTTGTGTAATTCAATAAAGATAAGGACAACAGTCCGAAAAATCCAGTTAATCCAAATCATCAAGTCTTATCTACAAAAAATCCAGACTTCACAACTCGTTTAGGATTTGAACCCGGATCACCAAGTCCATTTTCTACGATAATAACAATTAGAGAACGTGCCTCCAATTTGATTGTCAATTTATGTTAAGAGGTGTAAACTAATTTATATTGTTCCAGTTTAGAGTTACTAATTATAAGACTATTTAGACAAAGTTAGTATTCTAGTGACAAGTAATTAATAACCCATAATAAGTGTGCGTTCTAGTTGAGAAGTTAATAATATGACTCATACACAACAGGCGCGTAGCATAATTGTCAGAGTCGTAGGAAATGGACTCGTCGACCCAAGTTCAAATCCTCGACAAGGCTGTTTTAAATTTGTTTAAATTTCTTTTTAAATTGAAATAGATCACTAAGTAGTTCTGAGCCTATTCTAGTAGTGACCACCCCAAGCGGATATTTAAGAGGTTTGAATTCGGAGTTTTCCTTCTTCTAGACTGGTTGCTTAACCAAGGTTAAACAGCCCAGTCTGCTCTACCTATATTCACACCTTTCCCAATGGTATTAGCGCTATGTGAACTGTGGCATCGTACAGGATTTGAACTCGGGTTCACATTTCACAGAGCGCTAATACACCAATTGACGCTATCGCCAAGTGTGATTGTCGCGCAGTTATTTGGGACCTTCTCGGGAATCTTCTTGTCGTAATCGGGAGCCATCACGGAACTTTGAAATTAACCCTTTATTCAGTCCACGGGGTATCCTGTTCTCATTCCGCTAACCATAGCTGGGATAGGAGTTATGTTAATTATTTTTCTATGTTACTGCCTCTACTCAGGATTGAACCCGGAATCCAGAGATATCTGTCACTTAGAACTGTCTTAACCTAACTACCTTATCCACTAGGCCATGTGTCAATCCTGAGTTGAGGCAGTAACATAGAAAAAATAATTAACACAACTCCTACCCCAGCTATGGTTAGCGGAATGAGAACAGGATACCCCGAGGATTAAATAAAGGGTTAGGTTCAAAGTTCCGTGATGGCTCCCGATTACGACAAGGAGGTTCCCGAATTCGACAAGAAATACCTGAAGAAGGCCGAAACGTTGTACAAATAACAATGAAGATGGGGACAATAGTCTGAATAACGCAGATAATACTAATACATATTTTGTCGGGAAGTTTCATATCATTGTATGGCAGAAAGAGATTACTACTTTATATTTTCCTTATAATAGCTACATATTTTCCAAGGTGAATGTCCGTTTTACATGTTTCAAATGTTCATGACAATAGACATAAATCCACTGAATTTCTCTAATGTGTTTTACAATACAATTGTAATAAATAACACATTAAACTTAATAGAGATATATTTTAATGGTGTACAGAAAGATTTTTATAACGCAAACAATGCGTATCTTGCTACTTAGAAATATATACAACTGCTACCATGTTTCCCCGAAAATAAGACCTACCTTCAAAATAAGACTTGGCGTGATATTACGTAGTGCCTTTTCTTTGACGGCACTATATAGGTATATGTTGTATACCCTCTCTTTACCGGCCCTAAATATCTATATGTTATATACCTTCTCTTACTTCTTACTCTTCTGACCGGCTTGGTTCTTCTATCATCTATCTTGGTCTGGTCTTGTCGTGGTGTTTCTTGGGGACTTCGGGTCTGGTTTCTATTGCTAGGGATTTCTTGTTATCAGAAGCCTTGTGTCATTGTTAGCTTTTAGTAATAACCACAAGACTTCGATTTACGATGATGTTACTTTATTCGTAGAACCCCAGACCAGACAATCACGCAGTGAGACTCACATCTTGCTAGCTTCGCTTCTAAGTTCTAACTCTAACTAACTGAGTTGCTTACATCTTAAACCGGAAAGGGCTTCTATTGCCTTCCGATTCTCACGATCATCCCCAGAACGCAAGGTCAGAGTGAGGTCAAACGCTGTCACTCACTCTCAAGGCCATCAGCTACACTAATATGATTTCTACACTATTGTCATAATCATTAGGTATCTAATGATTATTTAACAGTGATTTAAAAAAAATTTTTTTTTCAAGATTAAATGTTTTTAAATAAAGAAAATATATTCCGTATTGTAAAATAACGGGTGCAAGAAAAATAAAACATTTCTTGCAAAAACACGGACATAAAATGAGGGTTCAGTTTATTTTATGGTAGGAATTTACGAGTAATAAGTTAAGGATTACCTGTTACGTACCCCTTTCTCGTCGGTTCATAAACAAGAGTTCTTTTGTGATAGTGAGAGAGTAGAGACATTATAGATTTGGTTTTGTTTTGTTTTACGGCATATCAACCTCAGTGGGTCATTTAATGCCGATAAAGTTTTGAAATAAATCTTAATGGATAATACAATTTTTTTATAAATACATTTTTCTATTTAACCCATATATTGTACTAAACTATTTAGAGATATATTTTAATGTTGTACATAAAAAAATTATAGCGCAATGTGTGTATCTTGCTACTTTGAAATACACACAACTGCTACTGTGTTTCCCCGAAAATAAGACCTACCTTTAAAATAAGACTTATCGTGATTTTTCAAGATGATTTTAATATAAGCTGCCCCCTTAAAAAAAGCCTTAGTTGAGTGCAATAATATTACAGAGTATTATTTGGTTTGGTTTGGTTTTACGGCATATCAACCTCAGTGGGTCATTTAATGCCGATAAAGTTTTGAAATAAATCAATTCTTAATGCATAATATAATTTTGTTTATAAACTCATGTTTTTCTATTCAACCCATAGATGGGACCCCAACAGGTACTACCACTCCGAATCAGAGTGGACCAGGAAGCAATGGTGATGAATGGGGTGCTCCACATTCCCCAAACCTCCAAAACTGGAACCTCACCATCAGATAGAGTTTAACGTCATTCCCAGGACATGTAGACCCGCAGCCACCGCCTTCTAGCACCCATATCATAAAACGGGTTGGGACTTGCCATAAGGGCAATAGGGTTGGGAAAATCATATAGGTGCTAGGGCTTGACATGACCAGCCGATTGATCGGAGGGGGCCTCTCCGACCGCCCGTCTAGCCCAAGAAAAGCCTAAAGTGGAATATTGCAAGTCATGGACTGCTCAGCCACCTGGGTTATATCCTTAAGCATTACAGGTCGCCACCCACAGCCAACAGGTGGCCCCATTGGGGGAGTCTTACCTCTCTGCAAAGGTGCAGTCGGTGCATTCTAACGCCCCACTGACAGGGCAGTATTTTATATCTAAAATAATTCGAGATATGAGACTATGTGTGTAAACGAATTTTGATCGAAACACGTGTTAACAAATTACAGTAACAAATTTCATCCATGCCAAGGTATATATATTTTTCTTCCAATCATTTTTAAACATAACCGTCGGATTCGTTTCCATTTTTCATATATATATATATATATATATATATAAAGTTTTATTTTTGGTCCAACGGGAGAAAATTAAATATTCTATTAAAAAGAAAGTCCGCAAAATGGATTATATCTTTAGAAATTTTTTTGCGACACGTGTTTCAGATGTTCTGATATTTCTCAAGCATGATTAATCATATGTAAACAAAATACAATAAAAAAAAGGGTAGGGTATTTACTGCTAAAGCGTTTATTTGTGTATGTGTGTATGTGTTTATATATTTGTGTGTGTATGTGTGTGCTTGTGTATGTGTTTCTACATGTGTATGTGGGTGTGTCTGTATATGTAGATATTTTCATTTCCCTTTAGCATTTCGTCACTCCCGACCTATTCCGGAAACCAAATTTAATGACGAAAGATGTGAGGGCATCCCAGTGCATTCTTTTCACTATCTACGTGCCACGAATCAGCTAACTCACATTTTCTTCTGTCTGCTCAAGAAGTCATTATAAATGATGCTATTTTTAGTTTTCTCTATTGGCCTAAGTGAAATCGTTTTGAGACAGACCGTACGAAAGAATTGTTTGAATTATAGTTCGTTGCTAACGCTTTCGGCTAATCTCTTAAATGTTTTCAAGGAGTGCTACAAGAAACTCACATAAAATCATACTGTTTCGCATATTAAAAATGTTTGGTAGATTGTGAAATTAGGGGCGTAAATTTTTACCATAGTCTACTAAGGTGTTTGTTTTTTGTTTTTTTATTTTGTGTGTATGTGTTTCTATATGTATGTCTGCGTAAATTTTTACCATAGTCTATTGCAGGGGTAACCAAACTACGGTCCATGGGCCGGATCCAGCTCGTGAAGTCATTTTATCAGACCCCGCGACAGTGCGTGAATTTGTAATGTTTTTGATAATGTTTTGAAAATAAATATGTTGGTTAAATTTGTTTTTGTGCATCTTACACCGCTCTTCCATGAATATAACCTTGAAAGATGAATTTTGTTTTACATCTTTTTCTCAGAGCTTTTGTTTTGGTTAGCAAGTATTGAGCACAATAATAATGTGGCCCGCTCTCGTTATTTTTTCAATTATCTGGCCCACCGTGAAAAAAGTTTGGTGATCCCTGCTTTTAGCGTTTATTTTAGCTTTTAACAAGTAGATATATATATATATATATATATATATATATATATATATATATATATTACGCCCCACTGTTTTGAAAATAAATATTTTTGTTAAATTTGTTTTTGTGCATCTCACGCCACTCATCCATTAATCCGCCCTATCGGTGGGGCGTTAGAATGCACCGACTGCACCTCTGCAGAGGGGTAAGACTCAATGGGGCCACCTGTTGGCCGTGGGTGGCGACCCGTGATGCTTAAGGATAGAGCCCAGGTGGATGAGCAGTTCATGACATGCAATACTCCACTTTGGCCCTATCTTGGGCTAGATGGGCGGTCGGAGAGGCCCCCTCCGATCAATCGGCTGGTCACGTCAAACCCTAGAACCTATATGATTTTCCCAACCCTATTGCCCTTATGGCAAGCCCCAACCCCTTTTTTATCATATGGGTGCTAGAAGGCGGTGGCTGCGGGTCTACATGTCGTGGGAATGACGTTAAACTCTATCTGATGGTGAGGTTCCAGTTTTGGAGGTTTGGGGAATGTGGAGCACCCCTTCATCACCATTGCTCCCTGGTCCACTCTGACCCGAGTGGTAGTACCTGTTAGGGTCACATCTATGGGTTAAATAGAAAAATGTATTTATAAAAAATTGTAATATCCATTAAGAATTGATTTATCTCAAAACTTTATCGGCATTAAATGACCCACTGACGTTGATATGCCGTAAAACAAAACAAACAAACAAATCATCCATTAATATAACATTGAAAGATAAATTTTGTTTTACATCTATTTCTCAGAGCTTTCGTTCTGGCAAGCAAGTATTGAACACAATGATAATGTGGCTCGCACTCGTTATTTTTTCAATTATCTGGCCCACCGTGAAAAAAGTTTGGTGATCCCTGTTTTTAGCGTTTATTTTAGCTTTTAACAAGTAGATATATATACGCCCCACTGTTTTGAAAATAAATATTTTGGTTAAATTTGTTTTGTACATCTTACGCCGCTCATCCATCAATATAAGCTGGAAAGAAAAATTTTATTTCACATCTTTTTCTCAGAGCTTTCGTTCTGGCTAGCAAGTATTGAACACAATAATAATGTGGCTCGCACTCGTTATTTTTTCAATTATCCGACCCACCGTGAAAAAATGTTGGTGATCCCTGGTCTACTGGGTAGATGTTAGTGGAATATGAAATGAAGTCCAATTTATATATTTCTAATCTCGGAACAAGAATTAATACGTTAAATAAAAATGAAACTCTAAGTAATTAAGTACGTTAATTTATTTATGAGTTTTATTTATTCAATTAAAGGTCAGCATTAATTGATGTTGTATAAATTTAAAGTTGTTGCGTAGTGATTCAGTTATACACTTTTTTGACTTCAGCTTTAGTATTTTAAGGGTATTGAGATTATAAACTCAAATGGGTTAAAAGGGGTTCTTTAGCCTTGGTTGGCAACCGATGTAGGACAAGGAAAAGTCCGATATATATATATATATAATATATATATATATATAATTTACCAACCCCGCCGCACGAGTAGGATGTGACACGAAGTCAATTTTTTAAGCGGAGTTTAACAGGTTTGAATTCAGAGTTTTCCTTCTCTTAGACCGGTTGCCTAACCAAGGTTTAAGAGCCTAGTCTGTCCTACTATTTATCCATAGCTGGAAGGAGAGTAGAATTCATACCTTTCCCAAGGGTATTAGCGCAAAGTGAAATGCAATTACCACATCCAGGATTTGAACTCGGGGCGATGAATCCATTTCCCATGGCTTTAACCATTACACCACGCGCTTCCGATATAAGACCTCTGCTGCCTAGGGTCTTTACCTCATCCCAAGGAAAGGCTAAGGGAGTAAACCTCCAAAATTAATCCGTAGCCAGAGTCCCTGTAGTGTGATGCCGAAATTCATTGCTACCCAGCAACTACTGCGACACTACCACTGCCAAACTTCATTGGTTTTGTTGGGTTTAAAATGTAATAGAGTTAATTATTGTTAGTTGAACAAACAACACTGGCTAAGGGTATTAAATATAACAATGATCATTAATACAAGGACAGCACGTGGAGAAGATTCATATATGTTGGATTTTGTGTAAAGTATTCAACTCTGTTACAAGATGAATGCAAGACTAAAACTAGAGTTTGGTAGGTGGCTTATATGGTGCTTTGGATTGTTCCATTATGAACTCAGGCAAGTTCATTTCCTGAGTTCTGATTGGCTGTTGGATTTCAGGGTTAGTAAGAACAGGTATAAGTACCCACTCTTCAGCCACCACTTTGCATTATGCCAGCAGCATGCAAGGACTGTATTAAGTTACAGCTTGCCTGTTGTTCTCGTCTACTAACTCGACGCTAGTTAGAACCCCACTGCGATGGTGAGTATCATATTGTTTCTATATCTGGAGGATAACTTCTACAATATATATATTTACCAACCCCTCCACACGAGGAGGATGCGACACAAGGTCAATTTCTTAAGCGGAGTTCGACAGGTTTGATTTCAGAGATTTCCTTCTCCTAGACTGGTTACCTAGCCAAGGTTATAGAGCCCAGTCTGCCCTGCTATTTACCATAACTGGAGGAATTGGATTCATACCTTTCCCTAAGGGTATTAGCGCTATGTGAAATTCAAACAGCTTTGTCCAGGCATTGAACTTGGATCGACGAGTCCATTTCCTATGACTCTAACCATTAGACCTCGCGCCTACATGGGAGAAGATACATATAAGATACAACAGAAACAACATGGAGGATATATGAGTAACACATATATGAGACAAGAACAAGATACAAAATGGAAGTATAAAAGTTATGGAGAGTCCATAAGTCAAAGTCACTTACTTTGTTGTCTGTGTGGGGGTTTTCACCCCACACAAGAAGGGTGTAGACAAATTGTCTAACCCATGTGTGTTCGTCAAGTCCCGGAGAAGAAATAGAATTCAAACTTGGAGCTTGCCTACTTAAATAGTCAGAGCGCCTGGTGGAAAAACCAAAACACAAGGGAAGACAACTCTTCCAGCCAAACAAGGACAAACAATCCCACAGTTCATTAACTTTCCTTTGGATCACAGCGGCAGTGTAGAGAGGTGGGCTGCTGCTTAGATAACAGCTCATCCTCCATATGAACCCGCCCAGGCTACGTAGTTCCAATAATTTTTTTTAATGGACACAACTCCATCGTCTCTCGTAGACGGATGGAGCAAACAACAACAAAGATTATGAATTTATCATATACTGAAATAAACTGAAAATTTCTATTAGCTGATAATTTTGCCGAATTTTTAACGATATTCCTATTTCAGAGTAACAATTTTTAAAAATTCCATTTTTTACAGAAGGAAAAACAATCTCAGTAAAAAGGAGATAGGTCCCTCACTGTCCGACTGATACCGAAAATAGGCCACTCCACCGACAGAAAAATATGCATATATATTTATATACATATACTTATGTCTGTTTAAATTTCACATAGCGCTAATACCCTTGGGAAAGGTATGGATCTAACTATTCATTCTCCAGTTATGGGTAAATAGTAGGGTAGAATAAGCTCTCCTAGTCTTGGTTAAGCATCCAGTCTAGGAGAAGGAAAACTCCGAATTAAAACCTGTTAAACTCTGTTTTACGAAATTGACCTTGTGTCACATCCTGCTCGTGCGGAGGGGTTGGTAAATATATATATAATACGTATGGTATTTGTGTCTATATGTCTTATTTATTAACATTATCTATCTATTTATTTCTGTCCAGTATATTTTTTATCTATCTTCTTCTCATGCTATCTCTGCTTCTCTCTCTCTCTCTCTCTCTAATATAATTATATTATATATTATATATATATATATATTATATATATTTGTTGATTTTTTTTAAATATTAATTGTTTTCATAGGCAACTACACCGGTTTCAGATAAAGCAAGAAATGTCTTCAACATAACAACAGAAGAATTATTATCTAACCTGATGATGCAAAAATAGCGCTGAAACCTGGGTAGTTGCCTATGGAAAACAATTATATTTTTTAAACCTTCACAAATAAATAAAATAAAGCTGCCTAAAAATATTTGGTTTGAGCACTGTGATTTCTTTTGTTTTCATAAAAAAAATTATATTATATATATATATTATATTTATATATCTATTCTATATATATGCTTTCCGCATCCATGGTTTAAGCACTGTGGGAGACATTATTTGTAACTTAACGTCATATTTAGATATCAATATATTATATACATATATATATGAGGGGCCGAGTTAGCTCAGTCGGTAGAGCGTTCGGCTAGAACCACAAGGTTCTAGTTCGATACGTCCTCGTCAACTCAGCGTATGAGTAATCACAGGGAATCTGTGGGTACGTAAGGAGCTGATGGTAAGGCTGTAGCGCTCCACTTTTAGATGCCAAAAACAATCTTTGGGATAACTCCCTCGCTGGTGGCCCCCTGGGGGATGCCGACTTTAGGCGCACCGACGACCTTTACTTACTTATTATATTATATATTACTAGCAAATATATGCACCTCGGGTGGCAAGTTTTAAGTTTAATGTTAAACATATTGTATTAAATTAGAAAAGGCTAATGAACTATAAGAATAAGATAACGAAAGCTTTGAAAACAGAGGGATAAATAAAGATTTGAAACGAGGGAGTATAATAAAAAATGGAACAACTTGAAATTTACTCTTCCATACTTTCGTCTTTCATTGTTATTTTTTCTAATTAAGTTATTTAGTTCAAAGGAAGTAAAGAATAAAAGACAGTTATTTTTCTTGGTAATGGATTTCATTTAAGATCATTGAGGAGTCTTTTTTGCTTATCTTCTTAAATATAAACCAAACGTTTAGAAATCTAAATAGCACATATTTATTAAATTCGATTTTTTAATATTAATATGCAAATTAGCATTTCGTTAACACTGTAAACGCTTTTTGTTTGTTATATATAAATATAATTGCATTATCGTACGTAGACATAAGTTACAGTATTACTATAATGTAAAAAATTTTATTATAATTGAGGTTTAAATAAAAAATAAAATCATGGAGAATGTGATGTAATAACTAGGGATGTGGACTTGGGTAGGAATATAGTTTTCGGTTACAGACAGAAAAACCACAATTAATTATAATAAGAATATATATATATATATAATATATATATATATATATAATATATATATATATTATTTATGCTTGAAACCACAAGGTTCCTAGTTCGATACCGGTCCTTGCCAATCAGCGTATGAGTAGCACAGGGATCTGTGCGGAAAGTAAGGAGCTGATGGTAGGTGTGCACTCCACATCAGACGCCAAAACATCTCCTTGGTCTAGCGCTATTGAAAANGGGATAGACTCACTCGCTGACTGGCTGATACCGACTTTAGGCCGCCCCGACGGCTTTACTAACTTATATATATATATATGAGGATAGGAGAGTTGGAGTAAATCTGACAGAATGTGGTAAAGAATAGATGGAAAAAGTGGATAAAAAGAGCAACTTAAACAAGTAGATGTAGGAGATATATTTCGTTCTGTCTTGAGTCAAATGCTTGATGAAGTCCTGCTCAAAGCAGGACGAAATATGCCTTCTACATCTACTTGTTTGAGTTGCTGTTTTTATCAACTTTTTCCCTCTATTCTTTGCCACACACACACACACACACACACACGTTGCATACTGGGGTTTTCACCGTACCAAATCTATATAACGTTGTATACCCTTCTTACTTCTGACTCTGGTCGTCTTTTCGTCTGGCCGGCTTTGGTTCTATCTTTTAACATCTTGGTCTGGTCTTATCTTCTAAAGGTCTGGTCTTCTATTGGGATTTCGGGTCTGGTTTCTGTTAGGGATCTCTTGTTATCCGAAGCCCTGTGTTATTGTTAGTTTTTAGGTAATAAACACAAGACTTCGATTTACGTTGATGTTACTTTATTTGTAAATCCCCAAACCAGACAATCTGCGCAGATGAGACTTACATGTTACTAGCTCGGCTTCTAACTTCTAACTGACTGAGTTACTTAGTATCCTTAAACCGGAAGAGGGCCTTCTATGGGGGTTCCGGTTCTCACGATTTATCCCCGGAAAGCAAGGTCAGAGTGAGGTCAAGCGCCGTCACTCACTCTCAAGGCCATCAGCTGCACTAATCGCCATAATGATTTCTACACTACCTTAAAAATATATTAGGGATCCAATAATTATGTAACACACGCATACACACACACACGCATATATATATATATATATATTGCTGAAATTGATATGACATTAAACAAAAAAAACAAATCAACTATGTGTTATGACTTCGGAAGGTTCAACCTCTACTACAATACCACCATTACCTCGTTCTGATGTGGCAAAACAATAGAATCTCTCTCAAAATAAAGGTTATTGTTTATTACTGGAAAGATGCACAACCAGGAGTAGGATGGTCTGTGAACGAATAGAGTGTTCTGTTGATGATGATAACGTATTCGCTCAAGTGATGCTATTATATCTTCTAGTTTCGGTATAAAACATTTCATTACATCACTTGGAGATAGACACATATACACAGAAGTACACATAAATATACAGACAAGATACACACACACACACACACACACACATATATATATATAATATATATATATATATATATATATATAAAGATAAATCTAATGAGTCAGATAAACCTACTAAAAGTTTCGCTTAGTGCTCTTCAGATCTAAGCCCCGAAGAGCACTAAGCGAAATTTTTAATAGGTTTATCTGACTCATCTGATTTATCTTTATTATTTGCTCTACTTAGGTATTGAGCACTTTTTACTTATTAGCTTTAGTTCCTGGTGGTTTTGTATGAATATATATATCTTATATATATATATACATATAAATTGTTTTTTTCTTTTGGCCAAATATTGTACCAATAGATTATTTTTGGTTGGTACGATTATCTTTTCTTTTTTTCCAAAATTTTTTTTTCTCCCCGGGTGATGTTTGGTAGTATATTTTTACAATCAAACTATTTGCTGTTTTTTTTTCTCACCGCGAGGATTTACCATCAAGTTTGGTATATATATATATACACATAAAACTACGTTAATGTAACTATTAATTAATGTGAATGGTTGGCAGCCTTCCGTCTACGAGAGGCGATAGCGTTGTGTCAAAGTTTTTATCATTATTATCTATCTATTTATCTATTTATTTCCTTTGAACTACATAGCTTGGGCGGGTTCATATAGAGGATAAGCTGTTGCCCCTGCAGCACATCCCAAGCAACCACCCTATATAAAACTGCGTTAATGTAAGCATTAATTAATGTAAATAATTAAGTAATAGTTAGATATAACTATTATTGATGTAACTCGATATATTTGTATACGTAGATTTACCTATAACATATCTATACGAATTTCAAAGATATTTCTGTTTCTATGCATATATATATATAGTATTAAGTTGTACATAGAAATAACCTACTCAAGTTTCACCATAAAGGATCTTCATGGTTAATTGTAATGAATTAATCAAGGTATTGATTAATTACATGCAACTGCATTATTCACTTCCGCAATTGCATGTAATTAATCAATAGATTGATTAATTCATGACAATTAACCCTGAAGATCCTTTTTGGTGAAACTTGAGCAGGTTATTTCTATATGTATTGATTAATTACATGCAACTGCATTATTCACTTCCGCAATTGCATGTAATTAATCAATAGATTGATTAATTCATGACAATTAACCCTGAAGATTCTTTTTGGTGAAACTTGAGCAGGTTATTTCTATATGTATTGATTAATTACATGCAACTGCATTATTCACTTCCGCAATTGCATGTAATTAATCAATAGATTGATTAATTCATGACAATTAACCCTGAAGATCCTTTTTGGTGAAACTTGAGCAGGTTATTTCTATATGTATTGATTAATTACATGCAACTGCATTATTCACTTCCGCAATTGCATGTAATTAATCAATAGATTGATT
The DNA here is from genome assembly GCA_023376005.1 of Doryteuthis pealeii. Taxonomy (NCBI): domain Eukaryota; kingdom Metazoa; phylum Mollusca; class Cephalopoda; order Myopsida; family Loliginidae; genus Doryteuthis; species Doryteuthis pealeii. The sequence continues at coordinate 29,187,115 of CM042182.1, read as the reverse complement.
AATTCATGACAATTAACCCTGAAGATTCTTTTTGGTGAAACTTGAGCAGGTTATTTCTATATGTATTGATTAATTACATGCAACTGCATTATTCACTTCCGCAATTGCATGTAATTAATCAATAGATTGATTAATTCATGACAATTAACCCTGAAGATTCTTTTTGGTGAAACTTGAGCAGGTTATTTCTATATGTATTGATTAATTACATGCAACTGCATTATTCACTTCCGCAATTGCATGTAATTAATCAATAGATTGATTAATTCATGACAATTAACCCTGAAAATCCTTTTTGGTGAAACTTGAGCAGGTTATTTCTACATACACCTCGATACTAAATCCGCTCTACTAACGTATTGAGCACTTTATATTCTTTATAATACTGACTTATTCGGTTAATATTTATGTTAACCGTCGATATTGCGATTAACCCGATATTTTATTCCTTCGGTTAGTCATATTCTTTATCATATATATATATATATATATATATGTATGTATGTATGTATGTATGTATGTGTGTGTGTATGTGTGTGTATATGTGTGTGTATACAGTTTTTATGCCAACTGCCATATGCGTATACTCACACATAATTCTATTTTACGTCTATTTACTTCATACCCAGATGTATATTATTTATGTACACACATTCTCCCCCCTCTCTTTCTTACTGTCTGTCTCTATATATACAAATATATGTATATACATATATATGTGTATGTGTGTGTCTGTGTAAGAAATTAAATTTTACGTTTATATACTTCATAACCTGATATATATATATATATATATATATATATATATATATATATATATATATATAATGCACATATTCTTTTAATCTTTCTTTATTTTTCTCTCTTTTGCACACACGCACACACACACTCACTATATACACATGCATACATAAAAATTGTATAAACACACACACACACACACACACACACACACACACATATATATATATATATATATATATATATATAAAAACAAGAATTATTCATATTTTTATATAGTCGTATATTTTCACATCCGGGTTTTAAGGTTGTTGGGCACGTCTTGTGAAAATTTATGAGAGAGAGTTTCTGCTTCTGTAAAGATGTAAAAAAAAAGCACTAAAAAAAAAAAAAAAAAAAAGAAAGAAAAAAAAAAAAAATTTAAGAATTAAAAAAAAAAAAAAGATAAAAATCTCCATTTTCGAAACAATAATTTATATCTTCCTTCCTCCGGCGAGAAATAAAACGAAAAAAAAAAAAAAAAAAAAAACATTTTCAAAAGAGCAAATTTTTTGCGTTTTTGCTTATTTTCATTTACTTATTTATTATTATTATTTTTTTTGGCAGTCGTTATGAGAGTACTAATAGCAAAACGAGGGAGTGATCAGAAAGAAGATTTTATTACGCCTGCCACAATAATAATACCGTATAGATGGAATGTTCAAATAATAACTATGTTCACTAGAATAAATAACAGTTGAAAACATTAGAACAACAACAGCAATAATAATAATAATAATAATAATAATAATAATAATAATAATAATAATAATAATCCCATGTACTATGCGAATGTAGCAAACTAGCACAACGGGGGCACAAAACTAGGCACGACTGGGTTGGAAAGGTGACCCACTGGGAACCATGCAAAATATTAAATTTTGACCATACAACAAAATGATATATGCATAAACCAGAATCTATTCTTGAGAATGAAACGCATGAAATTCTTTTGGACTTTGAGATAAAGACGGATCACTTTATTCCAGCCAGGAGACCAGAACTAGCGTTGATTAACAAAAAAAAAAAAAAGAAAAGAAAAAGAGAACGTGCCAAATGTTGAACTTTGCTGTTTTAGCAGATCACTGGGTGAAGCTAAAGGAAAATAAAAAAATGGACAAATATCTGGACCTTGCCAGAGAACTGAAAAAAGTTATGGAATATGAAAGTGAAAGTGATACCAATTGTAGTTGGTGCACTTGGAACGGTCCCAAAAGGATTAGAAAAGGGTTTGGAAAGTCTGGAAATCAGAGGAAGGATTGATAACATCCAGAACACTGCACTGCTGCAATTTGCTAGAATACTCAGAAGAGTCCTGGAGACCTGAGGAGACTTGCTGTCACTCAGACTCCAGTGAAAGGCCATCATCTAATGCTGATGTGAAAACTCAAAAGGAGTAAATAATAATAATGTGAAAGAAAACGAAAAGATAGACAAATACTTGGACCTAGCCAGAGAGCCGCAAAACTGTGTAACATAAAGGTAAAGGTCGCACCAATTGTAATTGGAACCCTTGGAACGGTCACCAATGATTTGGAAAAGAGTCTGGTGGAGTTGGAAATCAAAGGGAGAATCGAGGCTATGCAGATACTAGAATTGTTAAGATCGTCTGGAATACTCAGAAGAGTTCTGAGCCTCCATGAAAAAAAAAGCTTAGGTGAGTGTGAAAAACTCTAGTAATAATAATAATAATAATAATAATAATAATAATACCCTGGCAGACGTAAAAATCCAAAGAGATATCTTCCAAGGAGACTCGTTATCACCACTACTATTTATTATAGCAATGATGCCGCTTAATCATATACTTAAAAAATGTACAGGGGGATACAAATTCACTAACTCACAAGAAAAGATAAACCACCTTATATACATGGTTGACATAAAAAATTTTGCAAAAAATGAAACAGAATTGGAGAGCCTAACACAAACTATTAGAATATATAGCCAGGATATAGGAATGGAATTTGGAATTGAAAAATGTGCTATGCTAGTAATAAAACGCGGTGAAAGAAAACTGATGCATGGAATACAACTGCCAAATCAGGAAACTATAAAATCACTTGATGAAAATGAAAGCTACAAATACTTAGGAATTTTAGAAGCGGACAATATCATGCAAGCAGAAATGAAAGGAAAAGTTAAAAAATAATATCTATGAAAATGAAAAAATAGACAAATATCTGGACCTTGCCTGAGAACTAAAAAAGTTATGGAATATGAAAGTGAAGGTGATACCAATTGTAGTTGGTGCACTTGGAACAGTCCCAAAAGGATTGGAAAAGGGTCTGGAATGTTTGGAAATCAGAGGAAGGATTGAAACCATTCAGAACACTGCACTGCTGCAATCTGCCAGAATACTCAGAAGAGTCCTGGAGACCTGAGGAGACTTGCTGTCACTTAGACACCAGTGAAAGACTATCAGCTAATGCTGATGTGAAAACTCAAAAGGAGCAAATAATAATAATAATAATAGAAAATTACAAAATCTATTAGTATACAAGGAATTGCGGCCTTCGTCAGAATAAATTCTTATTTTTCCTTTCAACACACACACACACACACACACACACACACACACACACACATATATATATATATATATATATATATAAGTGTATTCTGACAGCATTTTTTCTTTTAAACATGTTGTGTTAACCTCTACAGACAATTCTTGTCGGACGAGTTTTTGTTCGATCCTTTCTAATTTTCTGGCCATCTTTTTGGTGTCGGGTTGGAACTGCAAAGGTTTCATTACGAGCGCTTTCGGCAATACAGTTTGGCATCATCAGGTAGGAAACTGATGGTATGTTCCGTGTCTCGTTTTTAAGGAGAACGAGTAGTAGCATAGGAATTAGAAGTGGGAGGTGGTAACAATTGGTAGGGAGAGGTTGTGGAAATTTGTAGTAGTTCGAACGAACAATGCAGTAGTGATTTTTGTGTAGGAGGGGGGCACAAGTATATATATATATATATATATATATATATATATATATATATATATATCACTCGGTTAGGGCACTGCTGGAGAAACAAGGACGAACTCATAAGCGATGTTATCCTGTGGACATACCAGTGTGGGCCGCCCAGCAAGGACCTACATTGACCAGCTATGTAAAGATGCTGGCTGCAGCGAGGAAGAACTCCCTGGGCGATGACTGATAGGGAAGGTTGGCGAGAGATTGTCATGGATATCCGTGCTGCCTGCGCGACATGATGATATATATATATATATATATATATATATATATATATATATAGAGAGAGAGAGAGAGAGAGAGGGGAGAGAATCTGTTTTGCCAGAACGACCTGATAATGAAGTTTTTGTTTCCGGTGAATTCATTATCATAGTTATTAAAATTTATTCATCATTGTATAATATATGAGCGTGACAGCGAGGCGCGCACGGGGGCAGGTGTAGGTGCATACACAACAAGCAAAACAGTGTTTGTAAACGGCCACACGAAGTTTCCCTGTGTTCCCAGCGCTTTGGAGGCGTTATTTTTGGGATTACCCTCGTAATAATAGTAACAATAATGTTTGAAGCTTTTTTTTTTTTTTTGAGAGAGAGAGGTACACTCCTTTTTTTCCCCTGTCTTAATCTTCGGTGGACACTGTGTCAAACACTCCTAGCTAGCAAACATTCCTTTGTTTTTTGTTGTGATTAAACAACAATGAGAATAGGGAATCCCCGAGGCGCAGTGGGTAACGTGACTGACTTCGACATCGTTGTAAACGAGTTCGAACTCCAGTCACGCTGTTACATTCACTTTTGGACTAATGCCCCCGGGAAAGGTATTGTTGCGTAGTGCCTTTTCTTTGACGGTACCAAATAGGTATATGTTGTATACCTCTTTACCGGCACTATATATCTATACGTTATATACCCTCTTACTTCTTATTCTGGTCGTCTACTTTTCTGGCCGGATCTGGTATATCTTCTAAGGTCTCGCCTGGTCTTCTATTGAGGGTTCCGGGTCTGGTTTCTGTTGGGGGATCATTTCT
>CM042182.1:29159830-29177330 GCA_023376005.1 Doryteuthis pealeii | reverse complement strand
CGTGAATAAACTAAGATAGATAGATAGATAGATAGATGTGAATAGGCTTACGTTGATAAATAGATAGATAGATGTGAATAACTAAGATAGATAGATAGATAGATAGATAGATAGATAGATGTGAATAAGCTTAAATAGACAGATAGATAGAGGATATCTGATTGACCTTGAATTCGAGCAGATTAAATTTATGCAAATGAAAGCGTTTTATTGTTTAAATCCCGTGGATAATATTATCCAAACTGCACGCTAATTTTTAATGAATTGTTCATTCAAGGGCGGATTAGAAGGTTAACATCGCGTAAAATCGACACTTTTATGTGGGTCATTTTTCTGGCGAGTACAGTCAATCCTGTATTGCTGGTGTGATCCGACAAGCGTAGATATCCCAACATATTGATATTTAACACATCCTGGCCATATGTTTTATTAAGATTGAAACAAACCGATATATATATATATATATATATAATTATCTATCCCAGTATATCCTTATCTATCCAGTATATTCTTAACTCTCTCTCTCTCCTCTCTCTCTCTCTGTCTCTCTTTATATATATATATATATATATATATATATTATATATATATTAATATATATATATTAATATAATCTTATTAATATGGAGATTGTGTGTTTTTCTGTCTGTAACCGAAACTATATTCCTACCCAAGTCACAATTCCCTTAGTTATTTACATCACATTCTCCATGATTTTATTTTTATTTAAACCTCAATTATTAATAAAATTGTCTTACATTATTAATACTGTTAACTATGTCTACGTACTGATAACATGCAATTATATTTATATATACAACAAATAGCGGTTTACAGTGTGAACGGAAAGGCTAATTTGCATATTAATTATTAAAAAATCGAATTTAATAAATATGTGCTTAGTATTATTGATTTCTAACTGTTTGGTTTTATTTTAATGATATAAGCAAAAATCTCCTCAATTGAATCTTAAATGAAATCATTAACAAGAAAAATAACTGTCATTTATTCTTTACTTCCTCTTTGAACTAAATACTTAAATTAGAAAAATAACAATGAAAGACGAAAGTGTGGAAGAGTAAATTTCAGTTGTTTCATTTTTTATTATACTCCCTCTGTTCAAATCTTTTATTATACTCCTCTGTTTCAAATTTTTTATCTGTATCTTATTTAGTTTTCATTAGCCTTTCTAATTTAATACAATATTTTATACATTAAAACTTAAATACTTGCACCCGGAGGGTGCATATATTTGCTAGTATATATATATATATAAAGTAAGTAAGTCGTCGGTGCGGCCTAAAGTCGGCATCAGCCAGCCAGCGAGGGAGTCTATCCCAAGGAGATTGTTTTTGGCATCTAAAGTGGAGCGCTACACCTACCATCAGCTCCTTACTTTACCGCACAGATCCCTGTGATACTCATACGCTGAGTTGACGAGGGACCGGTATCGAACTAGGAACCTTGTGGTTTCTAGCCGAACGCTCTACCGACTGAGCTAACCGGCCCTCATATTATATGTATATATATATATATATAATATATAATGACGTTAAGTTCATTAATGCTCTCCCCACAGTGCTTAACCATGGGAGGGAAGCAATATATTATATATATATATATATATACTATAATATATATATATATATAATCTTGTTTTTATGAAACAAAGAAAATCACAGTGCTCAACCACACTTTTTAGGAGCTTTATTTATTTATTTGTTGAATTTTTAAAAAATATAATTGTTTCCATAGGCAACTACCCAGGTTTCAGGCTATTTTGCCATCATCAGGTTGATAATAATTCTTCTGGTGTTTATGTGAAGACATTTCTTGCTGTTATCTGAAACCTGGGTAGTTGCCTATGGAAAACAATTATATTTAAAAAAAATCAACAAATATATATATATATATAAATAAGTATATTACTATATATATATATATAATAGAGAGAGAGAGAGAGAGAGAGAGAGAGATAGATAGAGATAGATAGATAGATAAAAATATACTGGGACAGATAGATAAATAGATAGATAGATGTAGATAGAATAAGACATATAGACACAAATACATACGTATATATATATATTTACCAACCCCTCCGCACGAGCATGATGTGACATAAGGTCAGTTCCTTAAACAGAGTTTAACAGGTTTTAATTCAGAGTTTTCCTTCTCCTAGATTGGTTGCCTAACCAAGGCTAAAGAGCTCATTCTACCCTACTATTTACCCATAACTGGCGAATGAATAGTTAGATCCATACCTTTCCCAATGGTATTAGCGCTTTGTGAAATTTAAACAGACATACGTATATGTATATAAATATATATGCATATTTTTCTGTCTGTGGAGTGGCCTATTTTCGGTATCAGCCGGACAGTGAGGGAGTCTATCTCCTTTTTACTGGTGCTAGTCAAGTGAGATTGTTTTTCCGTCTGTAAAAACTGGAATTTTTAAAAATTGTTACTCTGAAATAGGAATATCGTTAAAAATCCGGCAAAATATCAGCTAATAGAAATTTTCAGTTTATTTCAGTATATTGATATTCATAATCTTTGTTGTTGTTGGCATCCATCCGTCTACGCAGAGACGAAGTAGTGTCCATTAAAAACTATTGGAACAATACGTAGCCTGGGCAGTTCATATGGAGGATGAGCTGTTATGCTAAGCAGCAGCCCACCTCTCTACACTGCCGCTGTGATCCAAAGGAATTTAAATGAACTGTGGGGATGTTTGTCCTTGTTTGGCTGGAAGAAGTTTGTCTTCCTTGTTGTTTCTGGTTTTGTCCACCAGGCGCTCTGACTATTTAAGTAGGCCAAGCTCCAAGTTTGAATTCTATTTCTTCTCCGGGACTTGACGACACACACATGGTTAGACAATTTGTCTACACCCTTCTTGTGTGGGTGTGAAAACCCCCACACAGACAACAAAAGTAAGTGACTTTGACTTATGGACTCTCCATAAACTTTTTATACTTCCATTTTGTAGGTATCTGTCTCATATATGTGTTACTCTATATCCTCCATTGTTGTCTCTGATGTATCTTATATGTAGCGTATCCTATGTAGGCGCGAGGTCTAATGGTTAGGTCATAGGAAATGGACTCGTCGATCCAAGTTCAATGCCTGGACAAAGCTGCTTGAATTTCACATAGAGCTAATAACCCTTAGAAAGGTATGAATCCAATTCTCCCAGTTATGGTAAATAGCAGGGCAGACTGGCTCTATAATCTTGGCTAGGTAAGTCCTAAGGAGAAGGAAAATCTCTGAGATCAAACCTGTCGAAACTCCGCTTAAGAAATTGAACCTGTGTCGCTTCCTCCTCGTGCGGAGGGGTTGGTAAATATTATATTGTAGAAGTTTCCTCCAGATATAGAAACAATATGATACTCACCATCGCAGTGGGTTCTAACTACGTCGAGTAGTTTAGACGAGAACAACAGCAAGCTGTAACTTAAATAACAGTCCTTGCATGCTGCTGGCATAATGGCAAAGTGGTGGCTGAAGAGTGGGTACTTTACCTTGTTCTTAACTAACCCTGAAAAAAAAAATTTCAAACAGCCCCAAGTCAGGAAACTCAGGAAATGAACTTGCCTTGAGTTCATAATGGAACATCCAAAGCACCATATAAGCCACCTACCAAACTCTAGTTTTAGTCTTGCTTCATCTTGTAACAGAGTTGAATACTTTAACACAAAAATCCCATATATGAATCTTCTCCACGTGCTGTGCTTGTATTTAATGATCATTGTTATATTTTTAATACCCTTAGCCAGTGTTGTTTTGTTCAACTAACAATAATTAACTCTATTACATTTTAAACCCAACAAACAATGAAGTTGGCAGTGGTAGTGGTCGCAGGAGTTGCTGGTAAGCAATGAATTTCGGCATCACACACAGGGACTCTGGCTACGGATTAATTTTGGAGGTTTAACTCCTTAGCCTTTCCTTGGGATGAGGTATAGACCCTAGGACAGCAGAGGTCTTATATCGGAAGCGCGTGGTGTAATGGTTAAAGCCATGGGAAATGATTCATCGCCCCGAGTTCAAATCCTGGATATGGTAATTGACTATTAGTTTCAACTTGCGCTATTGATGAGCCCTTGGGAAAGGTAGGAATTCTACTCTCCTTCCAGCTATGGATTAAATAGTAGGAAGACTAGGCTCTTAAACCTGGTTAGGCAACCGGTCTAAGAGAAGAAAACTCTGAATTCAAGCCTGTAATACTCCGCTAAAAAATTGACTTCGTGTCACATCCTACTGTGCGGCGGGGTTGGTAAATATATATATAATATATATAAATATATTATATATATTGAAAATAAAATGGAAAATTAATCCGCAGTATGAATAAGATATATGAAAAAAAACAAACGATGTTTTACACTGAAATAGAGGCTCATCAGAAAGAAAGTGTGCAAACCGTTTCGGGGCCAATTCTCTTGACGTCAGACTTTTCCTTGTCCTAATGGGTGCCGACCACCGCTAAGAACCCTTCTAACCTATTTGAGTTTATAATCTCATGCCCCTTAAAATGATATCGCTGAAGTCAAAAAAGTGTATAACTGAATCATTAACGCAAACACTTTAAATTTATACAAATCAATTTAATGCTGACCTTTTTATTGAATAAATAATAACTCATAAATAAATTAACGTACTTAATTATGTTTCATTTTTATTTTAACGTGTTATTCTTGTTCCGAGATTAGAAATATATAAATTGGACTTCATTTCATATTACACTAACATCTACCAGTAGACCAGGGATCACAGAACATTTTTTCACGGTGGGTCGGATAATTGAAAAAATAACGAGTGCGAGCCACATTTATTATTGTGTTTCAATACTTGCTAGCCAGAACGAAAGCTCTGAGAAAGAGATGTGAAATAAAATTTTTCTTTCCAGCCTTTATTGATGGATGAGGGCGTAAGATGTACAAAACAAATTTAACACAAATATTTATTTTTCAAAACAGTGGGGCGTATATTATCTACTTGTTAAAAGCTAAAATAAACGCTAAAACAGGGATCACCAAACTTTTTCAACGGTGGGCAGATAATTGAAAAAAATAACGAGTGCGAAGCTCACATTATTATTGTGTTCAATACTTGCCCTGCCAGAAAGCGGAAAGCTCTGAGAAATCAGATGTAAAACAAAATTATCTTTCCAATGTTATATATGGATGATTTGTTTTGTTGTTTTGTTTTAGGCATATCAACGTCAGTGGGTCCATTTAATGCCGATAAATATTAAACTCAATTTCTTAAATGTATATTACAACTCTTTTATAAAGTACAGTTGTTTTCTATTTAACCCATAGATTGACACTAAACGAGGTCTGGGGAACGCACTCGGGGTCAGAGTGAGACATGGAGAGACAATGGTGATTGAAGGGGTTGCTTCCCATTCGCCACTCAAAACGTCCAAAACTGTGAAAGCGCCCCGTCTGGTACCATACTCTAGATAGAGTTTCAAGCGTCGAGTTTCCGGCAGGACAGTAGTATGAGCCCGCAGCGCGCCCTGCTCACGCACCCTTATGATAAAAATAGGGGTTGGGGGCTTGGTCCATAGACGAGAAGCAGGGCAATAAGGGTTTGGGAAAATCATATAGGATGCTAGGGTTTGGACGTGACCCCAGCCGATTGATCGGGAGGGGCTCTCCGACCCGCCCTATAGCCCAAGATAGGGCCAAGTGGGAGATATGCATAGTCATCCACGAACTGACTATGGCCCACCATGGGCTCATAATCTTAAATGCGATCACGGGTAGCCACCGCTATCTCTTATGATGCGACAGGCGCAACAGGTGTGCCCCAATTGGGGGAGTCTTTACTCCGCTCTGCGAGGCAGGTGGAGTCGTGTCTCTATTATTGTTTTCCAGCCGATAGGGCGGATTAATGGATGAGTTGGACGTGAGGATGGACCAAAAACAAAGACAAAACTATTGTTTTTTCAAAACCAAGTGGGGCCGTAAATATACTCACTCTCACACTATAATATAGATAGGTTATTATTAATAGATATGTACTAGATAATGGTATCCAGGAGTAAATACTTGTTAAAAAGCATAAGATACACGCTCCCACAGTCGACGCGATGACACGCCAAACTTTTTTCAGCGGTGGGCCAGATATTGAAAAAGACAAAGGAGCCTGGAGCCCAGTATTATATTATTTGTATATATATTACTTGCTTAACTACTAAAGATATTATATAGCTTTTGGAGCGGAAAAATAGATGTAACATTCATCTTCAAGGTTATATTCTGTGGGGGTAGCGGTGTAAAGACTCCAGCATACAAATTTAAACCAACATTATTTATTTTAACACAGCTAATCGAGGATAGCAAAAACATTACAAATTCACGCAGCTCCGGTGCAGCGGGACTATCTGACTCGAGAAAGAGAGAGACTGAGTGTATGGCCCATGGACCGTAGTTTGGTTACCCCTGCATAGACCTATGGTAAATTAACGCAGACATCATATAGAAACACATACATCACAAAATAAAAAAACAAAAAACAAACAACGTTAGTAGACTATGGTAAAAATTTTACGCCCCTAATTTCACAATCTACAAACATTTTTTAAATATGCAAACAGATATGATTTTATGTGAGTTTCTTTGTAGCAAATCCTTGAAAAACATTTGAGATTAGCCGAAAGCGGTTAGTCAACGAACTATAATTTCGACAATTCTTCGTAACGGTCTGTCTAAAACGATTTCACTTAGGCCAAATAGAGAAAACTAAAAATAGCATCAATTTATTAATGACTTCTTGAGCAGACGCAGAAGAAAGATGTGAGTTAGCTGATTCTGTGGCACGTAGAATAGTGAAAGAATGCACTGGGATGCCCCTCACATCTTTCGTCATTAAATTTGGTTCCGGAATGGTCTGGAAGTGCGAATGCTAAAGGGAAATGAAAATTCTACATATCAGACACACGCCACATACACATGTAGAATACATACACAAGCAACACACATACACACACAATTACTATAACACATACAGCACCATACACAATAAACGCTTTAGCAGTAATACGCTATACTCTTTTTTTTATTTGTTATTATTTAAAAAAATTTGGTTATGAGTAAAACCGTTTAAGTTTAGGATTATAATATATAATATATATATATATTAATATATATATATATATATTATGTGATTATATACATATTGAATTCATCAATGCTTTGAAAGAAGATATCAGAACATCTGAATAACACGTGTCGCAAAAGAAATTTTCTAAAGATATAAATCCATTTTGCGGACTTTCTTTTTAAGTAGAATATTATTTTCTCCCGTTTGGACAAAAATAAAACTTTTATATATATATATTAATATATAATATATGAAAAATGGAAATCGAAATCCGACGTTATGTTTAAAAATGATTGGAAGAAAAATATATAACCTTGGCATGGATGAAATTTGTTACTGTAAAATTTGTTAACACGTGTTTCGATCAAAATCGTTTACACAACACATAGTCTCATATCTCGAATTATTTTAGATATAAATATACTGACCTGGTCAGTGGGGCGTTAAGAATGCACCGACTGCACCTTTGCAGAGAGGTAAGACTCCCCCAATGGGGCCACCTGTTGGGCTGTGGGTGGCGACCTGTAATGCTTAAGGCATATAACCCAGGTGGCTGGCAGTCCATGACTTGCAATATTCCACTTTAGGCTTTTCTTGGGCTAGACGGGCGGTCGGAGAGGCCCCCGTCGCGATCAATCGTGCTGGTTCATTGTCAAGCCCTAGCACCCTTAATGATTTTTCCAACCCTATTCCTTTATTATGGCAAGTCCCAACCCGTTTTAATGATATGGGTGCTAAGAAGGCGGTGGCTGCGGGTCTACATGTCCTTGGGAATGTAGTAAACTCTTTAAAATTCCTTGATTTTGGTGAGGTTCCAGTTTTGGGGTTTGGGGAAATGTGGAGCACCCATTCATCACATTGCTCCCTGGTCCACTTCTGATTCGGAGTGGTAGTTACGTGCTTGGCGTCCCATCATATGGTTGATAGACAAACATGAAGGAGGTTTTTATAAAACAATATACATTATTTAAATGCATTAAAGAGTTGATTTATTTCAAAAGCTTTTATAGCATTAAATGACCCATCTGCAGAGGTTTGATATGCCGTAAAACCAACCAAACCAAATAAATACTCTGTAATATTATTGCAACCACTAAGGCTGTTTTAAAGGGCGGCAGCTTATAATTAAAATCATCTTGAAAAATCACGATAAGTTCTTAGTGTTGCTAGCTTGTGTGTTTTGGTTGGTACACTTTCTTTTTTTATTTTTTGTTTTTGGTGTTGTTTGTTTTTTTGTTGTTGGTTTTTTTTTTTTTTTTCTAGTGTTTTTTGTTTTTTGTTTCTTTTTGTTTGTTTTTAGTGGTTGGTGTTGATAGTTTTTTTTGGTGTGTGTTTTGTGTTGTTGGTGTTTGTTTTTTGGTTGGGTTGGTTTGTTTGGGGAGGCGCGATAGAAGGAGTGTCGTGCTCACTTCGTACGCGCCAGTAATCGATGGTGTGCGCGCAACAGTGTCAGTTAGGAATGATGATGTGACTGGTCATTGCTCAGAGGATGCGATGCACGGTCGCTGTATAAGTGGTACGGAGGGACTGTCTACGTGTCTCGACTGGTGGACGCGCAAGCGGGATTATTATGGTGAGGTTGTTGTTTTTTGTCTGGACTAGTAGGTTTTGTATTGCGTAGGCGGTTGCATTGGGTTAGGTCTTCGTGGTGGGTGGTTGTGTGTGGGGGTGGTTCGGTGGATCAGAGTAGGCGCCAGTGTGTGGTTTGGTGGTGTGGTTTTTTTGTTGTGCGGTGTGGGGGGTTTGTTTGGTGGTCGGTGTTTGGTGTAGTATCTACGCGAGCGGAGAGAGGATAGTGTGTAAACCATGGGATCACTGGATTTTACGCTTAGTACAGTGTGGAATCACTATTCGTGTGCACCGCAGATTTCGACGTCGCACTTGTTTCATGTGATTTCGTATGATGTGTTATCTTCTCCGTAGCTGATGATATAGATTGATGATTATATTAATGAACTCTAGGTATAAATCTCGTCATCTATTCTATCCATGTCTGAGTGTTCACAAGATAACGCTTTCACATTGTGTATTATTCGTCTCATACTGTCTATCCTTTATTCTATAGACTGATCAGTACTTTGCATCTTTTATTTTATTAGTTTTTTTGTCCGGGATTTATTGGAGAGAGAGAGCGTGCATGCGTTTTTTGACGAGGTGGATTTTTTGTGTGGTGTTTTTTTCTGAATTGGTTTTGTCTGTTATTTTTTTTTTATTATCTCTTATTCGTTTTTATTTTTTTTATAGGGGTTTTGTGGTTTTTTGGTGTGGTGTTGGTGTTTTTTTTGTGTTGATGTGTGTGCTGTGTATGGATGTTTTGTTATGTGGGGTGTGTTGTTTGTAGTTTGTGTCCTGTTTGTTCCGTTGGCTTTGGAGTGTTGGCGGGTTGTTTTATTTTATTGTGGTGTTTTTTTCTGTGTGGTCAATAGGTTTGGAGTGCGACGATAACCTATGTGCACGCTGCGTCGCAGTGCACAGGTGCGATAGAGCTATGCGTCGATCGATATTATTCAGCGGATGGCAAGTATATCTGTGGATGTATGTGTGTTGTTGTTGGGTTTGTTGGGGCGTTTTTTGTTCGTGTTTGTTTTGTTTTTTATTTGTGTGTTTGTTTTTGTTTTGGTTTTTGTTTGGGGGTTGGTTGGGGTGTCGTTTTTTTGGGTGCGTGATTTGTTGTTTTGGTTGTTTGTTTGTTGTTTTGTTTTTGTGTAGTTGTTTTGGCTGTTTTGTTTTTTTTTTTGGTTTGTTTTGTTAGGTTTGGTGTGGGTTGTTTTTTTTTGGGTGTGGTGTTGTTTAGTTTTTTGTTTGTGTTTTTTAATTTTTTTATTTGTTTTTGTGTTGTTTTTTTTGTTGTTTGTTTTGTGCTTAGTTTTGTTGGTGGCGTTGATGCGGCTGATTGTGGGGGTGTATGGGGTGTTGGGTGGGTGGCGGTGTGGGGGGTGTGTTATGGTTTGGTTTTAGGGTGATGGCGGGGGGGTCGTTGTGGTGTTGTTTGTTTTAATTTGTTTGGTTTTTTTGGGGTGGGCGGTGGTGGGTGTTGGGTGGTTTTTTGTGGGGTTGTTTTGGGGTTGGGGTGTGGGTTTTGTGGTTGGTGTGTTGTGGGTTCTTGGGTTTGATGGTTTTGTTTTGTTGTTTTTATGGTTTGTGGTTGTTGTTTTTTTTTGGTTTTGTTTTTTTGTTTGTGGGGCGTTGTTTGTGGGTTTTTTTCTTGGGTGTGGTGTCTGTTTTGGTTTTGTTTGTGTTGGTTTTTATTTTGTTTTTGTTTTGTTTGGTTTTGGGAGTTTTATTTTTTTTTGGTTGGTTTGGTGAGTTTGTTTTGGTGTCGTTTTTTCTTGAGTGTTGGTGTTGGTTGGGTGGTTGTGTTTTTTTTTTTTTTGGGTTGTTTGTTTGTTGTTTTTTTGTTTTTTTTTTGTGTTTGTGTTTTTTGTTGGTTGTCTTTTTTGTTGGATTTTTGGGTGATTTTATGGTTGGGTTCTTGTTGGTCGGATTGAGGTGCGTGGATGGTGGGTTTGATTTGTTGGTTTTCGTTGTTGTTTGCTTTTTTTTTTTTTTTCTGTGTTTTTTTTTTTTTTTTTTTATTTTTTTTTGGGGTGATGGTGCGTTTTGGGTTTGTTTTGGTTTTTGGGTCTGGTCGCTGTTGTTATTTTTGCTGGGAGTGTTATTTCGGGTTGGCGTGATGCTTACATCGATTATGGGGCCATGCTTTTCTGGCTTCTCGCGCTTCGTTAGCTTGCTGCTGTCTTTATCTCCGCCGGCTCGGGTCACTTTCCGTCAGGTCCTGTCGGTGATGCGCTCTTGCTCCGCCCTCCTGCGCCCCTCACTGCCCTCCTTGGTTTGTTGGTTTCATGTCTCGCGTTCCTATTAGTTGCACCCCCTGGCTCGGGTCTTCTGCTCTTTCCGCACGTGGCTTCATCTTGTTGGATTTTGTGTAGTATACCTGGTTCGACTGCACTGCCAGCCTATGCGTTTGGTCGGTGGCTTATGGTGTTTGCTTGCCATTTGACTCAGGCTTCTCCTGACGTTCTGTTGGCTGTTGCTCCGGGTTCGTCAGCGGTATAACGTACCCCTTCAGCCCCTTTTGCCTTTGCCACGCTGCCGGCTGTTCAGTTCAGCTTGCTTGTTCCGTCTCCTCCTCGCGGTAAGTTGACCCCGCGCTGGTGAGTTCCTTGTTTTATCTGCAGCTGGTTCTGGTCCCTTTCTACCCCGCCGGCGGAGGCCGCCCACGTCTTTCTTCGCTGCGTTGCCAGTTTGCTCTCCGCGTTCTTTCCTCGCCTGGTTACTCGCCCGCTTGGCCGTTGCCTGCTCTTCCCACTCACTGGGACGACTTGGCTTCTTTCCGGTCTTCGCATTCATCAGCGCTTTGGTCCCGGTTGCACTGGATCGACGAGTCTTTCTTGACTCTACACTCAGACTCGCCCTCACCTGATAGATCATTGCCTCGCGCACTGGCAGGCTCTGGTACCATTACTGAGCCGCCCAGCATACCCGGACGTCTACAGTTTGGAAGCGTCATCATCCCCTTTTTGTTGTCTGGTGGGGGTTCCACCCCGGGGTGTGCCTGTCTACCCCTGTGTGTTCGTCAGTCCGAGCCGATGTCACTTGGAGCTTGCCTACTATGTCCAAGGCCTGTGGGCACCAGCCGGGACCATCTGTCCACACAGCATCCCACAAGTTATTATTTCTTTGGATCACACGCGGCAGTGTAGAGAGTGGGCTGTGCTTGATAGGTCATCCTTCCATACCTGCCCAGGGTACGTAGTTCCATAGTTTTAATGGACATACACATCGCTCTCGTAGACGGAATGGATGCAACAACAAAAGATATGTTTATCATATACTGAAAAATAATGAAAATTTTATTAGCTGATAATTTTGCCGGATTTTTACCATATTCCTATTTCAGAGTAAAATTTTAAATCCAGTTTTTTACAGACGGAAAAACATTCATTGACTAGCAGTAAAAGGAGATAGACTCTCACTGTCCGCCTGATACCGAATAGGCCACTCCACGACAAAATATGCATATATATTTATATACATATTACGTATGTCTGTTTAAATTTCACAAGCGGTAATACCAATGGGAAAGGTATGGATATCTAACTATAATTGCCAGTTATGGGTATAGTGGTAGAATGAGCTCTTTAGCCTTGGTTAGGCAACCAATCTAGGAGAAGAACTCTGAATAAAACCTGTTAAACTCTGTTTAAGGACTGAACCTTATGTCACATTCATGCTGTGCGGAGGGGTTGGTAATTATATAATACGTATGTATTTGTGTCTATATGTCTTATTCTATCTACATCTATCATCTATTATCTATCTGTCCCAGTATATTTTTATCTATCTATCTACTCTATTATTCTCTCTCTCTCTCTCTCTCTCTTCATATATTATATATATATATATATATATATATATTATATATATATATATGTTGATTTTTTTAAATATAATGTTTTTCCATAGGACTCCCAGGTTTCCAGATAACAGCAAGAATTCTTCACATAAACACCAGAAGAATTATTATCAACTGATGATGGCAAAATAGCCTGATAACCTGGTAAGTTGCCTATGGAAAACAATTATATTTTAAAATCACAAATAATTAAATAAAGCTCCTAAAAATTGTGGTTGAAGCACTGTGATTTCTTTGTTTCATAAAAAAATTATTATATATATATATATATATATATATTATATTATATATATATGCTTCCACTCCCATGGTTAAGCACTGTGGGGAGACATTAATTGTAATTTAACGTCCATATATAATATATTATATATAATATACATATATATATGAGGGCCGAGTTTAGCTCAGTCGGTAGAGCGTTCGCTAAGAACCCCAAGGTTCTAAGTTCGATACCGTTCTCAACTCAGGTAGAGTATCACAGGATCTGTGCGGTAAGAAGGACTGATGTAGGTGTAGCGCTCACTTTAGATGCCAAAAACCATCTCCTTGGGATAGACTCCTCGCTGGCTGGCTGATGCCGACTTTTGGCCGTTCACGAACGACTTTACTTATTAATACATATATATATAACTAGAAATATATCACCCTCCGGTGCAAGATTAAGTTTAATGTAATGAATATTGGTATAATTAGAAAGGCTAATGAACTAAATAAGAATACAGATAAAAAAGATTTGAAACAGGAGGGAGTTAATAAAGATTAAACGGGGAGTATAATAAAAATGGAACCTGAAATTTACTCTTCCATCACTTTCGTCTTTCATTGTTATTTTTTCTAATTAGTATTTAGTTTCAAGAGGAGTAAAATAAAATGACGTTATTTTTCTTGTTAATGGATTTCATTAGTTCATTTGAGAGATTTTGCTTATATCATTAAAATAAACCAAACGTTAGAAATATATACTAAGCACATATTTATTAATTCGATTTTTAAATATTAATATGCAAATTAAGCCTTTCCGTTCACACGTATTTGTTGTATATTAAAATTAATTGCAGTTTCAGAGTAGACATATGTAACATATAATAATGTAGACAATTTTATTAATATTGAGTTTAAATAAATAAAATTCTGGAGATGTGATGTAATAACTAAGGATTGTGACTTGGGTAGGAAATAGTTTCGGTTACAGACAGAAAACACACTTCCATTATAATAGAATATAATATTATATATAATATTATATATATAATAGATATATTTTATATATAATATATATAAGAGAGACAGAGAGAGAAGAGAGAGAGAGAGAGTTAAGAATATACTGGGATAGATAAGGATATACTGGATAGATAATTACTATATATAATATATATATATATCGGTTTGTTTCAATCTTTATAAACATATGGCCAGGATTGGTTAAATATCAATATGTTGGGATATCTTACGCTTGTCGGATCACACAGCATACAGGATGACTGTACTAGCCAGAAAAATGACCACATAAAAGTGTCGTTTTATTTTTTACGGCGATGTTTAACCTTTCTAATCCGCCCTTGAATTGAACAATTCATTAAAAATTAGCGTCAGTTTGATAATATTATCACGGGAATTTAATACAAATAAAACGCTTTCATTTGCATAAATTAATCTGCTCGAATTCAAGGTCAATCAGATTCCTCTATCTAACTGTCTTATTTAAAGCTTATCACATCTATCCTATCTTATCTATCTATCTATCTTTATCTTAGTTATTTCACTCTAATCTATCTATTTATCAGTAAGCTATTCACATCTATCTATCTATCAATCTATCTTAGTTTAATCACGTCTATCTATCTATTTCTCAACGTAGCCTATTCACATCTATCTATCTATCTATCTTTATTATCATCTTAGTTTAATTCACATCTATCTATCTATTATCAACGTAAGTCCTATTCACATCTATCTATCTATCTATATCTATCTTAGTTTATTTCACATCTATCTATCTATTTTCAAAGTAAGCCTATTTAATTATCTATCTATCTATCTTTCCTATCTAATCTTAGTTATTCACATCTATCTACTATTTATCACGAAGCCTTTTACATCTTATCTATCTATCTCTCTTCTTAGTTTATTCACATCTATTATCTATTTATCAACGAAGCCTATTCACATCTATCTATCTATCTATCTATCTATCTTATTTTTCACATCTATCTATCTATGTTATCACGTAAGCCTATTCACATCTCATCTATCTATTAATCTTATCTATTGTTTGATCTCTTATGAATCTTTTTTTATCTGCTATTCATTATTAATCACATATCTTATATGTGATGTGTGTGTGTGGTGTTTCTAATCTCTCTCTCTCTCTCTCTCTTCTCTCTCTCTCTCTTCACAACACCAACACACAATCTTCTCTCTCTCTCTCTTCTCTCTCTCTCTCTTCTATATTATTATTTTATATTATAATAATATATATATATATATGAGAAGTGCACAAACATTTGGATGTGGAACCGCATTTTGGAGAATATAAATGGAGAAGAGAGAGAGCGAGAGAGAGGAGAGAGAGAGAGAGAGACTGATGAGGCATAATATGCTGAAATTACATACAGAGATCGGGACTTTTTTCGCTTTGGGTTTTACGCCTTACATTGAAGAGATTTCCACCTAATTCAATATTCACATTTAATTTCAAATTTGGTCGGGGAGGAGGGGAGTGAATTCAATTAGCACATATTCTTCCACAAAATATATATATATTATACGATTTTTTAATAGCCTTAATCTATCAGTCTATCATCACTATCTATTATCTCTCTACTACTATATATTACATGTCTCTCTTCTTCTTCCTCTCTCTTCTATTATATATATAATATATATATATTATATAACGAGAGAGAGAGAAGAGATGAGAAGAGAGGAGAGAGAGAGAGTCTTTATAATTTGCTGGATGTATTTGTGGTTGTTTTGAAAGTGATGCACATGAAAGGGTATAAAAATGAGGTAACTATGATGTGTTTGTTTACATTCAAATTTATTCCCTTCATATTTCGGTATAATGACCTTCGTCAGAAGATTTTCTGAAATCTGGGTAAAAAAATATGTGATATAGTTGGTTATATATATAATATATAATATAAAAAATAAATATGAAATTAGTGTTATGTAACATATTATGCATGAAAGTATTCTGTCAGAATCCCCCCTTTCGTTCTCTCTCTCCTGTCTCTCTGTTGTCTGTCTGCTCTCTTCTCTCCTCTTCTCTAATTATTTCCTCTCTCTCTCTCTCTCTCTATATATATATATATATATATATATATAAGTTACTTTTAAATCCACCAAGCAAAACATATATTTACTTCGGGATTTAAAAAAAAACAATTTAATTGCTTATTAAAGAGTAAATATGCCGTTTTAAGCACGAATAACTGATTTTCCGCCTGAGTTTCCTGCGGTAGCCGTCTTTCAGTATGGTAGGACAAAATCCCTGAAAAATTCGTGCATATGGAAACTGCAGTCGGAAAATTTTGTCATTTTCCGTTTATCGCGAGATACCTCGTGTATCGACTGCATTAATCAATTTGATTAATTCAGTGGATTACTGAGATCCTTATGGTAAAACCGAGTAGGTTATCATTGTCCCTATATTGTTAATTTGCTCTACCACCCCCACGTATTGACCATGTGTATTTGTTGTATCACTGTACCTCCTGAAATTTGCATCATCGTGACCATATTCACCGGTAAGTCCCTTTCCATTATATATATATATTATATATATATATATTATATGTATATATATATATATATATTAATTATAATATATATATATGTGTGTGTTTGTGTGTGTGTGTGTGTGTGTTTAGACAGCATCTTTCATTTATACATGTAGAATTAAACAAAAGTCAATCTCCTGTTTAACTAATCTATTTTTGAATCTTTTCTAATTTCTGGCAACTTTTTAATGTTTGGGTGGATTGGTGGATACGTCCACTAAAGTTCAATTCCCGAGTCATTTTCGGCACTTCGAAGTGCCATCATCAGGGTGATATATCTTCTCTTTCCAGCTCAATTAAATATAATTTTAAAAAAAATGGAATAAACATACCCTATGAATGGCACTTCGAAGTGCGAAAAGTAACTCGGGAACTGATTGTGACTTTCCCCAACATTTCCACCAAAACATTAAAAAGCTGGCAGAAAAATTGAAGATCCAAAATAAAATTGTTAAGGAGATGTTGCCTTTTTTAATTCCTCTCTCGTTCCCTCTCTCGTCTCCTCTCTCTCTATATATATATAATATATCTATATATATATATATATATATGCGTGTTGTGTGGTATGTGTGTGTGTGGTGTGTGTTGTCGTTTACATTTATAACGTCAAATTATTTCGTCAACATTTAGGCTATGCTCCAACCTTTTTTTTTTTTTCTTCTTCTTCCCACGTATTTTGATGTTAATGGAAATTCAACAAATATTCGATTTGCATAACTTCCATCGAAACCTTCCAGAAAGACGAAAAAAAAGAAAGAAAAGACCAGCCAACATTTTGCTTTACGCCCTTCGCTTTTCCCCGTGATTTCAATTTTTTTTCCAACTGGTTTTACGTGCCATGCTTACGAAGAGTCTTTTAAATCAAGTAGGTTTATATTAAAAAATCTTCAAACGGAACTCCTCCTTTTATCCAAAACTATCTTTTATTGACCTGCTTTAAACAGCAAGCAGCAGCAGCAGCAATTTTAAAACCGCCACGCATCACCGCAATCCTATGTTCACGATTCAACCTCGTTTTTCCAACTTTCCTAGTTCAAAGTAAAGGTACACAGAAACAAATAATATGAACACTCTGAATAATCTGTTTCAATTTACTCAGAATTAACTTCACCTAATAACAATTAAAAAAAAAGATACAATCGTTAGACGGTATTATTTATTAATATTAAATTGAATAGATATTTTATTT
>CM042182.1:29147413-29159730 GCA_023376005.1 Doryteuthis pealeii | reverse complement strand
CCGCGGAATGCCCAAATGCCCTTCCACAGCAGCAATTTACCGCCCAACCAATCACCGCAATCCATATGTTACGATTCAACCTCGTTTTCACTTTCTAGTTTCAAAGGTAAATGTACACAGAAACAAATAATATTGAAACACTCAGAATATCTGTTTCAATTTACTCAGATTAAATTTAACCTATACATTAAAAAAAGATACAATCGAGACGGATATATATAATATATATATATATATATATATATATATATTCATATCATAATTTAAATAATACATGCTCATACTTACACACACAGAGAGAGAGAGAGAGAGAGAGAGGAGAACAAATACGATAAAAAAAAAGGCTTACTGAGCAAAGATACAAGGAGAACAGAGTAATTTATTTTTATTCCCATTTGTCTATCTATCTATCTCTTTTGTTTTTTTTTGGGGGGGGGGGTGGAAAACAACATTTCCGCCATTTTTCTCTAGCGTATAAAATTTAAAATTCGACGGGATTGGTATTTTCAATGCAACCGCATGTTTTGACTCGAACATAACATAAAAACTGTTTTTAATAACAGCTAACTTCATTTGAAATATGCGCATTATTATCTTCTATAATTATCGAATTTCATGCGATATACACATTGTAATTGCCTTCAAGCAAAAAATATAAATAATAATATATACTTTTACAACAATGCTTCTAAAATAAACAAACATCCAAAAATCTTATATATATATTATATATATATATATATATATATTCATTAATCATAATTTAATATAATACATACTTATGCTTACACACACACACACACACAGAGAGAGAGAGAGAGAGAGAGAGAGAGAGAGAGAGAGAGAGAGGAGAGAGAACAAGTGAATCTATAGTCTGTTCAAAGTTTGTTTATATTTTTCAAATTACTATGGTAACCGTTTCAGCGTCTGTCTACGGGTTTAAACATCCCAAGAACGGTATACATTTCATTTCATCAATTTTTAAATAGACTGATCGACAAAGCGAAAGAGTCTCGCAGATTTCTTATTTTCGGTGATACATTTATTTTTCCTCAAATTGACGAAAGCCCTGATGAAGATCTATTGAAACAGATCGAAGCACTGCAGCGTAGGTGAAATAAACATTACTTCATTTATGAACTTGTGTTTTTTCAATTTTCCATAATATCAGATACTGTCGTATTCACTTCCACTTTTTCTTGAAATCTAGCTTGCTAACCATTACACGACGTGGGGTGTCTATTTAACCAATAGCTAGGACTGGTAAAGGGGTTTATATCTTTCCCGAGGGCATTAGTCCGAAAGTGAATGTAACATTATCATTATTGGGGTTTTATTTTCATTATTTGGTATGGTTTCTAGGTTTGCTGGCATTTCAACCTTCATGGGTTATCTAATGCCAAAGCCATCCTTGAAGAATAATTATAGTGGTCTATTTAACCAATAGTTATTTATTAAGCTTAGCTTAGATATGGCACAAGGCCAGAAGTATGGGGCACCTAATAAGAATCGAACTCTCTAACAATGGTCTGCAAAGCTTGCTAACCATTACACCACGTGAGGTGCTCTATTTAACCAATATCTAGGTCTGATAAAGGGGTTTATACTGTTACATAATTATGGATCCCTAATATCTTTTTAAGGTAGTATAGAAATCCTTATGGCGATCAGTACAGCTGATGGCCTTGAGAGTGAGTGACAGCGTTTGACCTCACTCTCACCTTGCGTTCTGGGGATGGAACGTGAGAACGGAAGGCAATAGAAGCCCTTCCGGTTTAAGGAGTAAGCAACACAGTGTCAGTTAGAGTTAGGACTTAGAAGCGAAGCTAGCAAGATGTGAGCTCACTGTGTGATTGTCTGGTCTGGGGTTCTACGAATAAAGTAACATCATAGTAAATCGAAGTCTTGTTGTTATTACTAAAGCTAACAATAGCACAAGGCTTCTGATAAGAAATGATCCCCCAACAGAAACCAGACCCGGAACCCTCAATAGAAGACCAGGCGAGACCTTAGAAGATATACCAGATCCGGCCAGAAAAGTAGACGACCAGAATAAGAAGTAAGAGGGTATATAACGTATAGAATATAGTGCCGGTAAAGAGGTATACAACATATACCTAATTGGTACCGTCAAATAAAAGGCACTACGCAACAATACCTTTCCCGGGGCATTAGTCCAAAAGTGAATGTAACAGCGTGACTGGAGTTCGAACTCGTATACAACGATGTCGAAGTCAGTCACGTTACCCACTGCGCCTCGGGGATTCCCTATTCTCATTGTTGTTTAATCACAACAAAAAACAAAGGAATGTTTGCTAGCCAGGAGTGTTTGACACAGTGTCCACCGAAGATTAAGACAGGGAAAAAAAAGGAGTGTACCTCTCTCTCTCTCTCAAAAAAAAAGCTTCAAACATTATTGTTATTATTATTACGAGGGTAATCCCAAAAATAACGCCTCCAAAGCGCTGGGAACACAGGGAAACTTCGTGTAGCCATTTACAAACACTGTTTTGCTTGTTGTGCATGCACCTACACCTGCCCCCGTGCGCGCCTCGCTGTCACGCTCATATATTATACAATGATGAATAAATTTTAATAACTATGATAATGAATTCACCGGAAACAAAATCTTTATTATCAGGTCGTTCTGGCAAAACAGATTTTCTCCCTTTCTCTCTCTCTCTCTCTCTCTCTCTCTCTCTATATATATATATATATATATATATATATATATATATATATACTTGTGCCCCCCTCCTACACAAAAATCACTACTGCATTGTTCGTTCGAACTACTACAAATTTCCACAACCTCTCCCTACCAATTGTTACCACCTCCCACTTCTAATTCCTATGCTACTACTCGTTCTCCTTAAAAACGAGACACGGAACATACCATCAGTTTCCTACCTGATGATGCCAAACTGTATTGCCGAAAGCGCTCGTAATGAAACCTTTGCAGTTCCAACCCGACACCAAAAAGTTGGCCAGAAAATTAGAAAGGATCGAACAAAAACTCGTCCGACAAGAATTGTCTGTACAGTTTAACACAACATGTTTAAAAGAAAAGATGCTGTCAGAATACACTTATATATATATATATATATATATATATATATATGTGTGTGTGTGTGTGTGTTGAAAGGAAAAATAAGAATTTACTCTGACGAAGGCCGCAATTCCTTGTATACTAATAGATTTTGTAATTTTCTATTATTATTATTATTATTATTATTTGCTCCTATTGAGTTTTCACATCAGCATTAGCTGATAGTCTTTCACTGGTGTCTGAGTGACTGATTTTTACGTCTGCCAGGGTATTATTATTATTATCATTATTATTACTAGAGTTTTTCACACTCACCTAAGCTTTTTTTTTCATGGAGGCTCAGAACTCTTCTGAGTATTCCAGACGATCTTAACAATTCTAGTGTCTGCATAGCCTCGATTCTCCCTTTGATTTCCAACTCCACCAGACTCTTTTCCAAATCATTGGTGACCGTTCCAAGGGTTGCAATTACAATTGGTGCGACCATTACCTTTATGTTACACAGTTTTGCAGCTCTCTGGCTAGGTCCAAGTATTTGTCTATCTTTTCGTTTTCTTTCACATTATTATTATTTACTCCTTTTGAGTTTTCACATCAGCGTTAGCTGATGGCCTTTCACTGGAGTCTGAGTGACAGCAAGTCTCCTCAGGTCTCCAGGACTCTTCTGAGTATTCTAGCAAATTGCAGCAGTGCAGTGTTCTGGATGTTATCAACCCTTCCTCTGATTTCCAGACTTTCCAAACCCTTTTCTAATCCTTTTGGGACCGTTCCAAGTGCACCAACTACAATTGGTATCACTTTCATTTTCATATTCCATAACTTTTTCAGTTCTCTGGCAGGGTCCAGGTATTTGTCCATTTTTTTCATTTTCCTTTAGTTTCACCCAGTGATCTGCTAAAACAGCAAAGTTCAACATTTGGCACGTTCTCTTTTTCTTTTCTTTTTTTTCTTTTTTTGTTAATCAACACTAGTTCTGGTCTCCTGGCTGGAATAGGGTGATCCGTCTTTATCTCAAAGTCCCAAAGAATTTCCTGCGTTTCATTCTCAAGAACAGATTCTGGTTTATGCATATACCATTTTGTTGTATGGTCAAAATTTAATTGTTTGCATGGTTCCCAGTGGGTCACCTTTCCAACCCAGTCGTGCCTAGTTTTGTGCCCCCGTTGTGCTAGTTTGCTACATTCGCATAGTACATGGGATTATTATTATTATTATTATTATTATTATTATTGCTGTTGTTGTTCTAATGTTTTCAACTGTTATTTATTCTAGTGAACATAGTTATTATTTGAACATTCCATCTATACGGTATTATTATTGTGGCAGGCGTAATAAAAATCTTATTTCTGATCACTCCCTCGTTTTGCTATTAGTACTCTCATAACGACTGCCAAAAAAAAATAAATAATAAATAAGTAAATGAAAATAAGCAAAAACGCAAAAAATTTGCTCTTTTGAAAATGTATTATTTTTTTTCGTTTTATTTTCTCGCCGGAGGAAGGAAGATATAAATTATTGTTTCGAAAATGGAGATTTTTATCTTTTTTTTTTTTTTTTAATTTTTAAATTTTTTTCTTTTCATTTACTTTTTTTTTTTAGTGCTTTTTTTTTTTTTACATCTTTACAGAAGCAGAAACCCTCTCTCATAAATTTTCACAAGACGTGCCAACAACCTTAAAACCCGGATGTGAAAATATACGACTATATAAAAATATGAATAATTCTTGTTTTTATATATATATATATATATATATATAATATATATATATATATGGTGTGTGTGTGTGTTGTGTGTGTGTGTGTGTCTGTGTGTGTTTATACAATTTTTATGTATGCATGTGTGCGTGTGTATATAGTGGGGTGTGTGTGTGCGTGTGTGCAAAAGAGAGAAAAATAAAGAAAGATTAAAAGAATATGTGCATTATATATATATATATATATATATATATATATATATATATATATATATATATATATATATATCAGGTTATAAAGTATTATAAACGTAAAATTTAATTTCTTACACAGACACACACATACACATATATATTTATATACATATATTTGTATATATAGAGACAGACAGTAAGAAAGAGAGAGGGGAGAATGTGTGTACATAAATAATATACATCTGGGTATGAAGTAAATAGACGTAAAATAGAATTATGTGTGAGTATACGCATATGGCAGTTGGCATATAAACTGTACACACACACACACACACACACACATACATACATACATACATATATATATATATATAATATATATTATATATATATATATATATATGATAAAGAAGATGACTAACCGAAGGAATAAAATATCGGGTTAATCGCAATATCGACGGTTAACATAAATATTAACCGAATAAGTCAGTATTATAAAGAATATAAAGTGCTCAATACGTTAGTAGAACGGATTTAGTATCGAGGTGTATATAGAAATAACCTGCTCAAGTTTCACCAAAAAGGATCTTCAGGGTTAATTGTCATGAATTAATCAATGTATTGATTAATTACATGCAATTGCGGAAGTGAATAATGCAGTTGCATGTAAATAATCAATACCTTGATTAATTCATTACAATTAACCATGAAGATCCTTTATGGTGAAACTTGAGTAGGTTATTTCTATGTACAACTTAATACTATATATATATATATATTATATATATATATATATATATATATATATATGCATAGAAACAGACATATCTTTGAAATTCGTATAGATAAGTTATAGGTAAATCTACGTATACAAATATATCGAGTTACATCAATAATAGTTATATCTAACTATTACTTAATTATTCACATTAATTAATGCTTACATTAACGCAGTTTTGAATAGGGTGGTTGGTTGGGATGTGCCGCAGGGGCAACAGCTTATCCTCCATATGAACCCACCCAGGCTATGTAGTTCAAAGAAAATAAATAAATAAATAAATAGATAATAATGATAAAAACTTTGACACAACGCCATCGTCTCTCGTAGACGGAACGCTGCCAACCATTCACATTAATTAATAGTTACATTAACGTAGTTATATATATATATATATATATATATATATATATATACTAGCAAATATATGCACCCTCCGGGTGCAAGTATTTAAGTTTTAATATAATAAAATATCATATTAGATTAGAAAGGCTAATGAAACTGAATAAGTATGCAGATAAAAAGATTTGGAACAGAGGGGGTATGATTGAAGAATAGAACAACTTTGAAACTAACTCTTCCATCATTTTCCATTACTCCCATCTTTCATTGGTAAATTTTCCTAATTTAACTATTTAGTTAAAATAGGAAGTAAAGAATAATATTACAGTTATTTTTTCTTGTTAAGGGATTTCTTTTAAGATTTATCCCCGAGATTTTTGCTCATATTCAATAAGATAAAACCTAACAATTAGAAATCAATAATACCTAGCATATATTTATTAAAATCAATTTTTTTACGATCAATATGCAAATTAGTCTTCCCATTCACACCGTAAACCGCTATTTTGTTGTATATATAAATACAATTGCATGTTATTAGTATGTACATATGGTCAACAGTCTTAATCATGTAAAACAATTTCATTAATAATTGAGGTTTAAATAAAAAATAAAATCATAGAGAATGTGATGTAAATAACTAAAGGGAATTGTGACTTGTATAGTAACATAGTTTCGGTTACAGACAGACAAACCCACAATCTCAATTATAATAAGATATATATATATAATATATATATATATATATATATATATATAATATATATATAGCGAGTGTTAGAATGGTGATGCAAGTGTTAGTCCAGAATGTTGGATTGTAAGGATTGGTCAAAATAAATGTGTATGTGTATGGACTAACACCTGCATTACCATCACCATTCACCATTCTGACACTCCCCATCTAGAGAGAAGAAAATCCACTACCCACCCCCAACCACCCCTCCCCCTACTGACGATCTCCTGTTTCACCATTTTGAGAATGTCCATCATTGAAGCAATAACTATATCCAAGTCCTGAAGAATGTATAATAGACCGAAACGTTGCATCGTCGACAATAAACATCCAGTTTCCATAACATCCCGTGTTTGTCTACCTTTCTCCACATATTGTCGGATTAACCTCCTCATATTTCTCCAAATATATATATATATATATATATATATTTGGAGGATATGTGCTTAATTGAAATCATACCTAATTTTTGAAAATTAATTAGTTAATAATTAATGAATTTAGGCGGGCATATATGTTCAAATGTAAGGCTAAACAGATCGAGAAAATGTCAATCCCTGAATGTACATTTCGACCTATTAGGTCTCATCAGCAAGGTTATAGACATGGGAAACTGCTCCGTGTCTGACTCGCCGTGTGTGAATCTAAACCTCGACTGCCAAGCTGCCGAGGTTTCGAGTCACACACGGAGCAGTCACCCATGTCTATAACCTTGCTGATGAGACCTAATAGGTCGAAATGTACATTCAGGGATTGACATTTTCTCGATTCGTTTAGCCTTACATTTGAACATATATGTCCGCCTAAATTCATTAATTATTAACTAATTAATTTTCAAAAATTAGGTATGACTTCAATTAAGCACATATCCTCCAAAAATTGTCGGCTAAAAGCCATATCAAATAAACACATTGTTTATTTACTTGCTCTCATATATATATATATATATATATATATATATATATATATATATATATGTGGGGGGGTGTCTTGTCTGTATATTTATGTGTACTTCTGTGTATATGTGCTGTGACTGCCTCTGTATATGTGTCTATCTCCGAGTGATATAATGAAATGATTCATACCGAAACTAGAAGATATAGCATCACTTGAGCGAATACGTTATCATCATCAACAGAACACTCTATTCGTTCACAGACCATCCTACTCCTGGTTGTGCATCTTTACAGTAATAAACAATAACCTTTATTTTGAGAGAGATTCTATTGTTTTGCCACATCAGAGCGAGGTAGTGGTGGTATTGTAGTAGATGTTGAACCTTCCGAAGCCATAACACATAGTTGATTTGGTTTCTGTGTTTAATTCATATCAATTTCAGCAATATATATATAATATATATTATATATTATATATATATATGCGTGTGTGTGTGTATGCGTGTGTTACATAATTATTTGGATCCCTAATATATTTTAAGGTAGTGTAGAAATCATTATGGCGATTAGTGCAGCTGATGGCCTTGAGAGTGAGTGACGGCGCTTGACCTCACTCTGACCTTGCTTTCCGGGGATAAATCGTGAGAACCGGAACCCCATAGAAGGCCCTCTTCCGGTTTAAGGATACTAAGTAACTCAGTCAGTTAGAAGTTAGAAGCCGAGCTAGTAAGATGTAAGTCTCATCTGCGCAGATTGTCTGGTTTGGGGATTTACAAATAAAGTAACATCAACGTAAATCGAAGTCTTGTGTTTATTACCTAAAAACTAACAATGACACAGGGCTTCTGATAAGGAGTGATCCCTAACAGAAACCAGACCCGGAATCCTCAATAGAAGACCAGACCCTTAGAAGACAAGACCAGACCAAGATGTTAGAAGATAGAACCAAAGCCGACCAGAAGAATAGACGACCAGAGTAAGAAGTAAGAAGGGTATACAACGTTATATAGATTTGGTACGGTGAAAACCCCAGTATGCAACACGTGTGCGCGCGCGCGTGTGTGTGTGTGTGTGTGTGTGGCAAATAATAGAGAGAAGAAGTTGACAAAAACAGAAACTCAAACAAGTAAATGTAGAAGGTATATTCCGTCCTGTTTTGAGCAGGACTTCATCAGGCATTTCACTCAAGACAGAATGAAATATATCTCCTACATCTACTTGTTTAAGTTGCTCTTTTTGTCTACTTTTCCCATCTATTCTTTACCACATTTTGTCAGATTTATTCCAACCCTTCTATCCTCATATATATATATATATATTGTAATACAGGTACAAGTAATAACCCATTCGAGTTTCACCATAAGGATCTTCAGGGTTAAATCCACTGAATTAATAAAGATATTGATTAATTGTAGTCGATTACACGTGTGTGTCTTTCGTGATAAACGGTTCGTTTATCGCGAAAGACACACAAGTGTAATCGACTGCAATTAATCAATATCTTTATTAATTCAGTGGATTTAACCCTAAAGATCCTTATGGTGAAACTCGAGTAGGTTATTACTTGTACCTATATTACAATAAATTTGCTCTACTAACGTATTGAGCACTTTTTTATTTGTTATATTTCCTTCGTTCCTTTCTTCTTTCAATTCTATTTTTATTATTCATTTCACCGTTCATTCCTCTCTCTCTCTCTCTCTCTCTCTCTCTCTCTCTCTTTTCCTTTCCGTTCTCTTTTTCTTCCTCCTTTAGTGTTTCCTTCTTTACTTTCCTTCTTTTTTCTTCAGTCCTTCTTGCCTTTTTTCTTTTCGCCTTTCTTTCAATGTTCGTTCATACGCTCTCTCTCTCTCTCTCTCTCTCTCTCTCTCTTCTCTTTCCTTCATTCATTCCTTCCTCCTCTTTGTTCCTTCCTCCTTCTGTCACTCTGACTTTCTTTCTCTCTCTCTCTCTCTCTCTCTCTCTCTCATACACACACACTCTCTTTCTCTTTCTCTTTCTCTCTCTCTCTCTCTTCCGTTCCTCTTTCCTTCATCCATTCCTCCCCCTGTTCCTTCCTCCTTCTCTCTCCTCTCTCTCTCTTTCTCTCTCTCTCTCTCTCTCTCTCTCTCTCTCTCTCTCTCCTTCATCCATTCCTATCTTCCTTTCATCTTTTTGTTCCTTCCTTCTTCTTTCACTGTCTTTCTCCCCCTCTCTCTCTCTCTCTCTCATACACACACACACTCTCTCTCTTCCTTTCCTCTTTCCTTCATCCATTTCTTTCTCCTTCCTCACCCTTGTTCCTTCCTCTTTCTTTCACTCTGTCTTTCTCTCTCTCTCACTTTCTCTCTCTCTCTCTCTCCTCTCTCTTCTCTCTCTCTCTCTCTCTCTCTCTCTCTTCCTTTCCTCTTTAATTCCTTCCTCCTTCCACCTCTTTGTCCCTTCCGCCTTCTTTCACTCTGTTTTCTTCTTCTTCTTCTAATGCAATCACATCTCTATAATAGTAAAGCAAGTATCTTAAAACATTGACTGTATCAAGCCGTGAAAAGCCCCGAATTCTATTAACGTGCTAACCTTTTTGTCTATCATATCAAAGCAATCGACTGAAATTGTCTGACAGTGACAGTGACAGCCACTGAGTGGCACTAAACTAATCAAGAAATAGAACACAAAAATAGGTCATCTAAAAGCCTGATTAGGGGGGAAAAGCTTCAAAAGAGAAATTAGTTGTAAACCTATTCATAAGAAAGGATAAAGATATAAAGAGAGAAAATCAGGCAAGGTGTGTTGTGTGTACAAAAAAAGACTTAAAGTGGATTTTAGTATTGTTATGCTGCATGGTACCCGTAAAACAACGGATTTATTCAAATTAATATAGGTAGAATAGCAAGCACACACACACTCTCACACACACACACACACACACATATATATGTAAATGTATGTGTGTGTGTGTTGACAGCAGAAATAAATAAAGGAAAGAAAATGTTGAATGGATAAAATTGATTTAATGAATACCAACACATGTTTCGTCCATGAGTTTGTTCACACACACACACACCTACACACACACACACACACACACACACACACACACACATATATATATATATATATATATATATATATATATAATATATATATAGTTTGTTGGGTACCAAGTTTCTTGTACAAGGGTGATTCTCTACCAGTAGTTTGATGCAGTGTTTAGGTTCCGTATGAGAGCTCAATGTTTAATTTTTATAAACAGAGCAAATTTATTTGTGAATAAAAATTCAGACTGGCAAATAGCCAAATTCAAGCTGAATTTGGCTATTTGCCAGTCTGAAGAAAATAAAAAAACATGGTCAGACGAAACTCGGTGGGCCTCAGATACCCACGAGTGGAAATGGCCCATAATCACGATACCCCTGGTATGAAAGGCCTTTTTATTCCCATATATATATATATATATATATATTATATATGTGTGTGTGTGTGTGTGTGTGTGTGTGTGTGGTGTGTGTGTGTGTGTGTGCATATAAAGTGTTGTTATGAGTCCAACGGGGGAAAATTAAATATTTTATAGAAAAAGAAGATTTTGTTTTTTTGTTTCTTCTTTTTTAATGATTTTACATTAGCGACACGTCTTTCAGATCTTCTGATATCTTCATCTGGAGTTAGTTTACCACATTCTCTGTATATATATATATTGGTCCTATTAGTAACCCTTATCGGTAAGTAAAACACCAGGAAATAATTTACCAGTAAAAATATACTACAAATCATTGTCTGTAAAAAAAAAAGAAAAAAAAAAAAACAAACCAAGAGGGTCGCACCAACCGAAATAATCGATTATGAGATAATCACTAGGCCAAAAGAAATATATATATATATATAAATATATATATATATATATGTGTGTGTGTGTGTGTGTGTGTGCCGTTAGGTTTGTCTGAAGCTAACATGTAAAGAGTGCTCAATACCTAAGTAGAGCAATAGTAATATCAATCCTAATTGGCCAGGTCTACCAATTAACATTTTCGCTTACTTGCCCATCAGGGAAAGAATCACAAACACTCAAACACACACACACACACACATATATATATATATATATTATATATATATATATATATATATATATATATATATATACCTTGGTTTCAATTAAAAATTGATCTCGTCAGGACCCCACTTTACATTAAACAAGTTGAGGTAATTCCTCGGTTCTGACTAGATCAATTTTTGATTGAAACCATGGTAGACCCTTTATTTTCCATCTAACAAAATAAAGACAGATTCCTGGTAGATGAACAGTATATGACCTGCAACACTCCACTTTGGCTATACAAGCAGTCGGAGAGGCCCCTTCCGATCAATCGGCTGGTCACGTCAAGCCCTAGTACCTATATGATTGCCCCAACCCTATTGCCCTCATGGCAAGCCCCAACCCTTTTTATCATATGGGTACTAGAAGGCAGAGGCTGAGGGTTTTCATATGCTGGGAATGATGTTAAAACTCTATCTGATGGTGAGGTTCCAGTTTTGGAAGTTTGGGGAATGTGGAGCACTCCTTCATCACCATTGTTCTCTGGTCCACTCTGACCCGGAGTGGTAGTACCTGTTAGGGTCCCATTTATAGGTTAAATAGAAAATGTGTTTATAAAAT
>CM042182.1:29127413-29142413 GCA_023376005.1 Doryteuthis pealeii | reverse complement strand
ATTATAATGGAGATTGTGTGTTTTTCCGTCTGTAACCGAAACTATATTACAACTCAAGTCACAATTCCCTTAGTTATTTATATAACATTCTCAATGATTTTATTTTTATTTGAACCTCAATTATTAATAAAATTGGTTTACATTATTAATACTGTTAACCATATGTACATATTAACAACATGCAATAATATTTATATATACAACAAAATAGCGGTTTACAGTGGGAACAAGAAGGCTAATTTGCATATTGATATTAAAAAAGTGATTTTAATAAATATGTGCTTAGTATTATTGATTTCTAATTGTTTCGTTTTATCTTATTGAATATGAGCAAAAATCTCAGGAATAAATCTTAAAAGAAATTCCTTAACAAGAAGAAATAACTGTAATATTATTCTTTACTTCCTATTTTAACTAAATAGTTAAATTAGGAAAATTTTCCATTGAAAGACGGGAGTAAGGGAAAAGGATGGAAGAGTTAGTTTCAAAGTTGTTCTATTTTTCAATCATACCCCCTCTGTTCCAATTTTTTCTGCATTCTTATTCAGTTTCATTAACCTTTCTAATTTAATATGATATTTTATTATATTAAAACTTAAATACTTGCACCCGGAGGGTGCATATATTTGCTAGTTTCAATTATTCTTAGAAACGAATTACACAGGATTGTTTACAAGGTGGGAGTCAAACCCTACAATTTATTAAGAAACTATAATTGTGACGCATAAAATTTTCCGGTGACTCATTCAAAGCAAATATGTTTAATATTAAAAGTAGTAAGTAAGTAAAGTCGTCGGGGCGGCCTAAAGTCGGTATCAGCTTGTCAGCGAGGGAGTCTATCCCCCTTTCAATAGCGCTAGACCAAGGAGATTATTTTAGCATCTGAGGTGGATCACCACACATACCATCAGCTCCTTACTTTACCGCACAGATCCCTATGCTACTCATACGCTGAGTTGGCGGGGACCGGTATCGAACTAGGAACCTTGTGGTTTCTAGCCGAACGCTCTACCGTCTGAGCTAACACGGCCCAGTTTATTATTAAACCAAACAAAAGTATTTACCTATAAATTCCTTGCTTACAAATCAAGTCACAAAATGTAAAAAAAATTTTTTTAAATAAAATAAAAATAATATTAGATACATTAAATAGCCCACACGGGTTGATATGCCATTAAACAAAATAACTAACCAAACACAAGATTAGGGTTAAGATCAGTGCTTGTTTACGTTAAAGAATGAATCTACAGCTTATAAAATAGAAAATATCAAATTAGGTATAAACAGGTCCAGTGCTATGGTTTCGTGACCCCTCTTCGAAATCTATGATAGGCATCTCCCACTCTGAATTTAAGCTACTGCCTCCTCCCTTATCTCTTATACTCCACCTCCCAAATCTATGATACGGGATCGCCACTCTACTACATCTCAATTTCATAATGGAGATTCGGTGTCTGTCTGTCTGTAACCGAAACTATGTCACTGCTTACCTCACAATACCCTCAGGAATCGCGCAAGTTTATCAATGAGTATTTAATTTATAGTTAAAATCCTTAATACTTACAATGAATTCTATTTATTAACGATCTCTATAAAAAATCTGAGTTAAATTTGCCTAAAAAACAGTCCATATTATTAGTATATATACGTAAAATCCTGCAATGTCTCTTATATATCACTAAGAAATAAAGGTTTACATAATATATGGTGTGGTTAATTTGCATATTGGTTTTAACAAATCCGGGTTTAATAAATAATTACTTGGTGTAATTGATTTCTATTATTATTGTTATTATTATTCTATATTATTCTGTTACCCTTGACCAGGATTGAACCTGAAGCCTTGAGATACCTATCATATAGAACTATCTTAGCCCAACACTTTTATCTATGCTATGTGTCCAATTGGAAGCTTCATCTAAAAAATTCAGAGAAATAGTGATTTATTTCATTGAGAATTTCAGAATTGAGAAATTCATTGAAAATGTTTTTATATGTAATTTTTAATTTTCTATAAAATCAATTCTATGAATTATTTTTATATAGAAACCAATCAAAATATTATTAAAATAAGTGTAATCTCTTTATATGCGTTCTTATTTAATTTCGTTAATCTTTCTAATTTAATACATTTCATTACATTAAAACTTAAATACTTACGCCCAGAGGGGGCATATTCTTGGTAGCGTCACTAATCAATCTTATTCTCCAACGTATTAATATATCTTATATATTTATAAAGAAACCAATTAAAATATAATTAGAATGAGTGTAATCTTTTTATATGCGTTCTTATTTAATTTCGTTAGAATGTCTAATTTAATATATTTCATTACATTCAAACTTATATACTTACGACCGGAGAGCACATATTCTTGCTAGTTTTCGTAAAGTAGTATTCGGTGGGTGGGGGAGATAGTGCGTGTCTGCAATGGGTAAGAATAAACAATATGGCCTTTATTTAAAATCAGGGTGGCGATCGACGCCTTAAATCCTAGCTTTGCAAATAAACAAACAAATAAAATAAATAGTTTAATAAATAAATAAAAGAACCTACAACCGAAAGAGTGTAAAAATGTTTTTCGAGGACACAGTGGATTTAGGATTCTTTTTACCTTACTCTCTAGGGTTTCATGGAGGTGCGTGGTGTACTGGTTAGAGTCGTAGGAAATGGACTCGTCGACCCGAGTTCAACTCCTGGATGATTTTGTTTGCATTTCACATAGTGCTAATAACCTTGGGAAAGGTATGAATCCACTATTGAAGGAAGTCAGCATCAGTCAGTCAGTCAGTCAGTCAGTCTACTATTGGTTTGAACAATGTGATTGGTCAAGACAACTGGTACAGAATAGTCCACTCATGCATTTGGGTGATTCCATTCCCTGAGTCCTGATTGGCTGCTTGGTTGGTATGATCCTCTGATGCTTCATAAATATCCTGTCATTTTGCAGTAGTCTTTGCAGCAAACCAGAATCGTATTGGGTTACGACTGCTTGCTGTCGTGTCTTACCAATTCGACGGCAATTGAAATTAGTATGATTATTCTACATCCACCTATTCTCCCTCCATCTATGGGCAAATAGTAGGTAGACTGGGCTCTATAACATAGGATAGGCAACCGGTCTAAGAGAAGGAAAACTGAATTCTGTTAAACTCCGTATAAGAAATTAACCTTGTGTCACATCCTGCCCGTACGGAGGGGTTGGTAAATATATACTCTCTAGGGTCTTATGATATCTCCTCCCCCCACACTCCGGCTATATGATACTCCCCATTCCCAAATCTATGTTACGGGGTCCCCACTACAACACAACTCAATTTTCATAAATTAGGGAGTCAGGGGTAGTACGGGTCGACGATGATTTTAACAATACCGTAGTTTGGATGGTCTCGATTCTTCATCTCATCTCCAATTCACACAGACTCTTTTCCAGACCCTTGGGGACCGTTCCAAGGGGCACAAATTATAATTGGCACGACCTTTACCTTCATGCTCCACCGTTTCCTCAGTTCTCTAGCAAGGTCCAAGTGTTACATAATTATTAGATACCTAATATTTATGGCAATAGTGTAGAAATCAAAATGGCCGTTATAAACTAAATCCCACGGCCTTGAAGGTTGAGTGACAAGGCTTGACCTCAGTCCTAACCTTCCGGTGGATACCGTGAGAACCGGTAGAGAGGACCCTCTTTTCCGGTTTAGATAGTAAGTAAGTCTCAGTCAGTTAGCAAGTAGGAGCCGAGCTCGTAGGATGTAAGTCTCACCTGTGCAGATGTCTGGGTTGGGGATTGAAAATAAAGTAACATCAAAGTAAATCGAAGTCTTGTGTTTATTACCTAAAAACTAACAATGACACAGGGCTTCTGATAAGGAGAAATCCCTAACAGGAACCAGACCCGAAGTCCCCAAGAAAGTCCAGACCTTAGAGAGACCAGACCAAGATAGATGTTAGATAGAACCAAAGCCGACCAGAAGAAAATACGACCAGAAGTAAGAAGTAAGAAAAGGGTATACAACACAAGTATTTGTCTATCTTTTCATTTTCTTTTACTTTCACTCGGTGGTCCACTGGGTCGGCAATATCCACGAAATGACAAGTTTTCATCTTCTTGTTAAACACTATGGCCTTTATTTAAAATCAGGCGAGCGATCGACGCCTTAAATCCTAGCTTTGCAATAAACAAACAAACAAATAAAATAGATAAATAAATAAATAAATAAATAAAAGAACCTTCAAACGAAAGAGTGTAGAATTTTTTTCGAGGTCACAGTGAATCACTGGGATTTAGGCTTCTTTTTGTCTTACTGTTCTTGTAACCTCTTACAAAAATGGACGACGATATTCGCTTGTATGCGTACGCGCATGCGTGAACTTAAGTCTCTGAGTGAGTGAGTGTGTTTGTGTTTGTGTAAGGGGGATGGTGTGTGCGGTGTCTGACCGTGTGGAGAGATTAGGCTTAAGCACGTCTAGAGAAAAGAATATTTACTTTGGTCAATGTTACCGAGTCTTTGAACAAACCAACTTATACGGAAAAGAAAGATACAAAAACATGTAGTCATTACTTGCCCCAATAAACGTATGGTATTTTTACCATCTTTATTTCCATCTATTTAATATTATTAGGCTGAACTTGCACAAAGGTGTCAAAATTAAGGTGACCCAGAAAAAGCAGAACCCACAAATTTTATAATAAAACTGTTAGTTTTAATGAGGGGGGTAGGGTTAGAGTTAGGGTTAGGGGTTAGGGGTTAGGGTTGGGGTTTAAGATTAGTTTAATGGGAAAATGAATAAATAATGTGGGTTCTGTTTTTTCTGGATCACCCTGTATACCGCTGACCCAGAAAAAACAGAACCCACACATTTTATTATAACACTGTTAATTTTAACTAGGGGGGTTTAGGGTTAGGGGTTAGGATTAAGCTTAGGGTTGGGGTTTAAGGTTAGTTAAATGGGAAAATAAATAAATAGTTTGGGTTCTGTTTTTTCTGGGTCACCCTAATTTTGACACCTTTGTGCAAGTTCAGCCTATTATTATTATTATTATTATTATTATTATTATTATTATTATTATTATTATTATTTATCGCACCCGCCTAAGCTGGTGGTTCCCTGTCAGTGGGTGAACAATCCAACGCTTGGCGAATTCTGCTTCGCAATGATAGGAAGAGCCGACATCGAAGGATCAAAAAGCGACGTCGCTACGAACGCTTGGCCGCCACAAGCCAGTTATCCCTGTGGTAACTTTTCTGACACCTCTCGGCGGAAAGAGCTCTCCGCTCGGAAAGGATCGATGGGCCACGCTTTCGCGGTCCGTATTCGTACTGAAAATCGAGATCATGACAGCAAGTCTCCAGGACCCTTCTGAGAATTTAATGCTGCTGTATACTATACTTTTTTTTGTGCCAACATCCATTGGTTAAGTCTGATCGCGAGTTCAATATCCTCTCTGGGTCACTGCATTCAGCTATTTTTAGTTTTTCTTGTAGGCTCAGCATGCACGGCTAATCATTTCCTTTATGTGATGTTGCTTTCTTAACAATTCTCCACTCCACCTCTGGATCACTTTTATGCTTTTCTTTCAAAGCCCACACGTATTTTGCGAGTGTTGTCGTTTCGCTATATTTTTTTTATCCCTAAATGATAACCTGTGTTGCGCTATTCTGTTTTTTATAGGTTGCTGCTTATCTCCCAGAGTGAATATTGAACTCGCGATCAGAGTTAACCAGTAGATGTAGGCACAAAAGCAAGCATAGGCTCTGTCTAGTAAGTTCCGGCATTACATAGGGGGTAAAGGAGGGTATGTAGCATACCCACTGTATTGAATATGGGTACATCCCGGTTATAAATACAGGCCGATGGTAGAGCAAAAAATACCCCGAAGATTCGCGCTACGGCGAGAAACTGCAGTCGGAAAATTTAAGCCATTCGTTTTTAAAACGTATATTTAGCTCTTTATATGAGCACCTTTAAATCGTTTTTTTTTAAATCCAGAAGTAAATATATTTGTTTGTTTGGTGGATTTAAAAGTAACTGTGATATATATATATATATATATATATATATATATATATATATATATATATATATGAAGAGATGGAAGTGAATTCAACGGTATGTAGTATATTTTAAAAAATTGAAAAAAAACATAGGTTTAAATAAGTTGAGTGGTAAGTTTATTAGTTGACGCTGCAGTGTTTCGATCTATTAATTAGATCATCTTCAGGGCATTTGTTGGTATAAGGAAGGTGATAAAAAATGTTATCACAGAATAACGAGAAAAGCAAGCGATGGTTCTTGTTTATCAGTCTGTTTAAAATTTGAAATCTTTCAGCGTCCTTTCTTCAGATTTCAAATTTTAAACAGACTGAAAAACAAGGATTATCGCTTGCTTTTCTCGTAGATGATCTAATTAATAGATCGAAACACTGCAGCGTATATATATATATATATATATATATATATATATATATATATATATATATATATATATATTATAGCATGTCCCATTTCTCACCTTTCTTTCTCTATATTAAAAACGGAATAGTCAATTATTTAGCTGAGGTAACAGCACTCATAAGAAATAAGAATTCGCCTGATAAGCAACACTA
The DNA here is from genome assembly GCA_023376005.1 of Doryteuthis pealeii. Lineage (NCBI taxonomy): Eukaryota > Metazoa > Mollusca > Cephalopoda > Myopsida > Loliginidae > Doryteuthis > Doryteuthis pealeii. The sequence goes on along the minus strand of CM042182.1, from coordinate 29,135,804 downwards.
GATAATCAGGATTTACATTTTGGCATATCATATTGGACGGATAGAAAAAGGGGCTCAATGCGCGGAAGTGATAACGCTAATCTGTTTCAATTGAACATAATGAAAAGATGAAAAGAAGGAGAGAAAGAAAAAAAGAGTGAAAGACTTAAATCAAGAAAGAACATGCAATAACAGCAGCTATAACATATGAATAAACAGAAAGAAAGAAAAAACAGAAATGGAAGAAAAACAAGTATATGGATATTTCAAAGGACAAATTGGGAAGATAACACATAAAAAGACTTAGACATGGTTAAGAAGAAGAAACCTTAAGAGAAAAACCGAGTCACTAATAATTGCTGTACAAAACAATGCCATAAGAACAAATTATATCAAAGCAAAAATTGATAAGACCCAACAAAACAGTAAAAGTAGACTATACGGTGAAAGAGATGAGACTGTAAACCATGTATTAAGTGAATGTAGCAAACTAGCACAACATGAATACAAAGCTAGGCACGACTGGGTTGGGAAGGTTATCCATTGGGAATTATGCAAAAAAATTAATTTTGACCATACAACAAAATGATATATACATAAACCAGAATCTGTTCTTGAGAATGAAACGCGTAAAATTCTCTGAGAATTTGAGATAAAGACGGATCACCCTATCCCAGCCAAGAGACCAGACAAAAAAAAGTATTATCTGCGTTATTCGGACTATTGTCCCCATCTTTATTGTCATTTGTACAACGTTTCGGTCGATATGCCCTCCGGCCTTCTTCAGGTATTTATTATCGAACTCGGGAACCTTCTCGGATTCGGGAACCTTCTTTTCGGACCCGGCAAAACTTCTTGTCGTAATCGGGAGCCATCACGGAACTTTGAACCTAACCCTTTATTTAGTCCACGGGAGTATCCTGTTCTCATTCCGCTAACCATAGCTGGGGTAGGAGTTGTGTTAATTATTTTTCTATGTTACTGCCTCTACTCAGGATTAAACCCGGAATCCAGAGATAACTGTCACTTAGAACTGTCTTAACCTAACTACCTTATCCACTAGGCCATGTGTCAATCCTGAGTAGAGGCAGTAACATAGAAAAAATAATTAACACAACTCCTATCCCAGCTATGGTTAGCGGAATGAGAACAGAATACCACCGAGGACTAAATAAAGGGTTAGGTTCAAAGTTCCGTGATGGCTCCCGATTACGACAAGTAAGTTCCCGAGTTCGAAAAGAAGGTTCCCGAGTCCGAGAAGGTTCCCGAGTCCGACAAGAAATACCCGAAGAAGGCCGGAGGGTATATCGGCCGAAACGTTGTGTTAATTATGTTTGTTGATTGTGTTTTCTATGTTACTGCCTCTACTTAGTTTTGAACCTGGAATCCAGAGATAACTGTCACTTAGAACTGTCTTAACCTAACTACCTTATCCACTGGACAATTCAGTGTGAATTTTGGGAACTTATAAACCTAATTCGGAGAAATAACAAAAATTGATAAGACACAACAAAACAGCAAATGTAGGATGTGCGATGACAGAGACGAGACAATAAACCAAATGTACTAAATGAATGCAGCAAACGAGAACACAAGACTAGGCACGACTAGGCAGGAAAGGTAAAATGTTGAAATATGTTCTTTAAGGGCTAGGCGATAGCGATGTAGAAATTGGGATTCCCGGTCGTTTTCATATGCGTTATCAAAACCAGGCTCACACACTCTCAATTGAGTTCATAGACACTCATATACGTACTCAAATGCTCACGCACATACGCATATACATGTGTAAAGACAGTAAAGACGCACATACGCATATACATGTGTAAAGGCAGTAAAGACATGTTTAATTGAATATGAGAGACAAGGATTTTATATTCAGTTTTTTTTTTTATTATTTCTTAGAAGCTATCTTCATTCCTTATGCTCCTGAATAAATAAAAAAAAAGATAACTGAAAAAGTGAAATTTTGAAATAAATTCTTTAATTGGCTAGGCGATAGCGATATAGAAATTGGGATTCCCGTTTCCACTGGGAAATGTTTAAAAATAATCATTTTTAACCATACAACAAAATGGTATATACATAAAACAGAATCTTGAGAATGAGACCCATAACAGACTGTTAAAAGAACCGACGGTTATTTCCTATAACTCCAACATAAACAAAGGGGAACCAATCTTGACTGATACATTATTTATTTATTTATTTATTGATATACTAGGAAAAAAGAAGACGGAGTTAGAGTTAGGGGTTAGGGTTAGGTTAAGGTTTAGGGTTAGTTTAATGGGAAAATAAATAGATAATTTATCGGTCAAGAGTGGTTCCCCTTTGTTTATGTTGGAGTTATAGGAAATAACCGAACCTGATTTTGTATTATTGTTGAAGATTTCATTGTTGGAATTTTTCTTTTCGGGCATGCACTCATTTATTTGACCTGAAATGGATTACCTGGGTACATTTCCCAACCTCCTTGTTTCAAAAAATGTCCTGTATGTGACTAGGTTGAGGTTGAGAAGCACACTGTCGGATGAAGGTTTGCTTGCACGTTTGAATTCGTTACATTCCATTGGTAAGAATGGATCAGTGTGACCGGAAAAGAAAAAGTAGGAGGTAAAGAAAATGAAAAAGAAAAGGGGAATTCTGGAAAATCCTTAGCTGGAGCGTGGGGAATATATAACGTGTGTCTATTTGTATATGAATTAAATGGTTATTTTAAAAGAAATAACAGTTACAGCAAATATGTGGATACATGTTTGAGAAAGACAAAGATGATCTGTGCTAGAGTATCACACCCACACCCACACCCGAAACTATGATACGAACCCTCCACCGACGGACACACATTCAATTTATGATATTGGACCCTTACTCTACTACATGTCAAAAAGTAGTATTTATAGAAATATATATGAAACCCCGTCTTCCGGGGTGCCCCAATCAGGTCACGGGTCCATATATATATATATATGTATATATAAACTAAGTCGTCGGATGGCCTAAAGTTGTTATCAGCTAATCAGCGCTAGACCAAAAAGATTGTTTTTGCGTCTGAGGTGGAACGCCACACCTACCATCAGTATCGAACTAGAAACCTTGTGGTCTCTAGCCGAATGCTCTACAGGCTGAACTAATATATATATATAATGAGTTAGATAAACCTACTAAAAGTTTCGCTTAGTGCTCTTCAGGGCTAAGATCTGACCAAAGAGACTGGGAGCAAACGCATTAAATACAGTACCTATCACCGTGATTCAAATAAATTAGCATAAACTAAACCAACCAATAGAAAAAACAGAAAACAAAGACAGGACACCATTTAAATCAATTATTTTATTATATTCTATTTATCTTTTTTTTAAAAGTAAATTTGAATTCACTACTTCAGTTCTAATGTATACCCAAATAACACTATTATCCCATATTACAAATAGGTACCCCGTCGCAATCGTTATTCCCCCCCCCCCCAACGAATGGGAACCTAGCACACCGACGGCAGTCCGCATCTCTGCTTTTTCTCCCGGGTGATGTTTGGTAGTATATTTTACAATCAAACTATTTGCTGCTTTTTCTCACCGCGAGGATTTACCAACAAGTTTGGTATATTAAATTATATATTATATAATATATATATATATATATATATATATATATATAATATAATATATAATAAGATAAATATATAAAGGTTTTACATATCTATTTATTAGGTGACAAAGGAACAATCACAACCATATTGGTTTCATGCGATGCAATCATCAGGTGAAGATGTTTCAAATGGTACACCATTCCAGCAAAGCTGAAACAGTGACCATCTCACACTATATATATATAATATATATATATATATATATATATATTATATATATATAGTGGTACCTTGACTTACGAGTTTAATTCGTTCTGCTTGTGACTCAATATATTCCTCGTATATCAAATGTTCCCATTCAAATAAGCTGAAATGCCATTAATCTGTTTCAGAACGCCACACATACACACAAAAGACTCTAATCTTTTTCATCTTTTTTTTTAATAAGAAAAATAGCATTATATTGGTTTGGTTTGGTTTGTTTTGTTTTACGGCATATCAACCTCAGTGGGTCATTTAATGCCGATAAAGTTTTGAAATAAGTCAATTCTTAATGGATAATACAATTTTTTATAAATACATTTTTCTATTTAACCCATAGATGGGACCCTAACAGGTACTACCACTCCGGATCAGAGTGGATCAGGGAGCAATGGTGATGAAGGGGTGCTCCACATTCCCCAAACCTCCAGAACTGGAACCTCACCATCAGATAGAGTTTAACGTCATTCCCAGGACATGTAGACCCGCAGTCACCGCCTTCTAGCACCCATATGATAAAAAGGGGTTGGGGCTTGCCATAAGGGCAATAGGGTTGGGAAAATCATATAGATGTTAGGGCTTGACGAGACCAGCCGATTGATCGGAGGGGGCCTCTCCGACCGCCCGTATAGCCCAACATTATATTGGATAAAAATAATAAAATAGAATGCAATAAATGTTGTGATGTTTAATGTTTATTTTTAATAAACAATATTTTCTGCTTCAAAAATATCAAACCGTAAGACATATATATATATATATATATATATATATATATATATATATATATATATAATATATAATGTATATATATATGTTATGTATGTATGTATATATATATATATATATATATAGGTACCTTGACTTACGAGTTTAATTCGTTCTGCTTGTGACTCAATATATTCCTCGTATATAAAATGTTCCCCATTCAAATAAGCTGAAATGCCATTAATTTGTTTCAGAACCCCACACATACACACAAAAGACTCTAATCTTTTTCGACATTTTTTTAATAAGAAAAATAGCACTATATAATAAAATAGAATGCACTATAAAAATAGCACTATATATAAATAGCACTATATAATAAAATACAATGCAATAAATGTTGTGATGTTTAATATTTATTTTTGATAAACAATATTTTCTGCTTCAAAAATATCAACCCAGAAGTCATCCTAAATTCTCTCCAAAAGAAAAATCAACCTTTTCAACAAGATCAAACCAAACTGATTCTTTCACCAAAATTGACCCACAGAGATTGATATGCCGTTAAACAAAACTCAAGCCGCTATCGTTACCGCCCCCCCCCCAACAAATGGAAACCCAGCACGCCGATGTCAGTTCGCATCTCTGCCTGTAGGTATACGGTTTATCGTTGGTCTTTTCTTTTTTTTCCAAAAATTAACACCACCCACCCACCCACACAAAAACTAACAAAACGTGGTTATTTCCTATAACTCCAACCTAAAAAATGGGGAACCACTCTGATTGACTAATAGATTATTCATTTATTTATTGATCTACAAGGAAAAAAGACGGTGTTAGGGTTAGGGGTTAGGTTAGGGTTTAGGGTTAGTTTAATGGGAAAATAATGGGTAGATTAATTAACAGATAAAATTCATTCAGAGTGATTCCCCTTTTTTAGGTTGGAGTTATAGGAAATAACCCTTCCTCTTATTTTCCATTTCTCTCGACTCTTTGCCAAACCCTTGTGGAACGTTACAAAGGAACTAACAAAAATTAGTACCACCTTTTCCATCATGTTCCGCATTATTATCATTAGAGTTTTTTTTACTCCAGCTTTAGCTGATGGCATTTCACAGGAGTCTGAGTGACAACAAGTCTCCTCAGGTCTCAAGGACTCTTCTGAGCATTCTTGCCGACTGCAGCCATGCAGTAGTCTGGATGGTCTCAATTCTTCCTCTGATTTCCAGATCCACCAGTCTGAATCTATGATATTCCCCACTCCCAAATCTATCTTTTGGGACCCCCACTCTACTACAACTCAAAATTCTTAAAGTAGTGTTCGGGGTGGGTCGGGAATAGTACGCGTCGACAATGATTTTAACAATACCGTAGTTTGGATGGTTTCGATTCATCCTCTAACTCCAATTCCCCAGACTCTTTTCCCGAACTTTCTAGACCGATTGCACCAATTATAATTTGTACGACCTCCATCCTCTACAGTATCCTAAGTTCTCTTGCAAGGTTCAAGTACTTGTCTAAAAAAAAGGTTTAAAAAATATTTACGTTTCTTTCTTTAATATGGTCTAAACTGATCACGTGACCTATTTTGGTGGTACCTAGGAACTAGATAACAAAGAAACCAAACCAAGTTTTATATCAGAAGTAATTCTGTGCCGTTACAATGGCACCAATTATAATTGGTACGACCATCATACTCCACAGTTTCCCCAGTTCTCTAGCAAGGTTCAAGTACTTGTCTATCATTTTGTTTTCTTTTACTTTCAATCGGTGATCCGCCCGGACATTAAATAACCCACAGAGGTTGATATACCGTTAAACAAACCCCAAACTCAAACACACACACCCTAAAAAAAAAAAAAAAAGTAAAAACAAACAAAACAAACAAAAGGTAGACATGTCTTGACTGGATTTGGCCCAACTTTTTTTCTATGCGTGTCAGTCTTTGTGTGCATACACGTTTTACGTCCAATAATCAAAGATAATTTCCAAGTAGACAGGTGCACATGATTGATAGGGATAGAGTTTGTCTTCTTACTTATGTGCGTGTAAGAGAAAAAGAACTAGAGACGGCCGCCTGGGCTAATTGAATGTAACTCACTGTGTTTATGTGCGTGTCGCTTAATGACTCTATCTGTGGGAAACACAAAAGATATAATCTTTTCTTTTTTTTATGGCTAGACTGATCCGTCATTGTTGAAAGAATAACATGCGGCCGAGACATGCGCAAAAGAAAGAAGAAGGGGGAAAAAATACTGCTTGAATATAATGATCTCTTTTTTCGTTTACATGTGCGTTATCATAAGCAGGCACACGCACATGAAACGAGTGCACACATACTCACGATAGACACACACAGGCACACAAAAACACACATACACACACACACACACACACACAGAGGCACATTCTTACACGCAGATACGCATATACATACGTGTATTTACGCAGTAAAGACATGTTTAATTAAATATGAGAGACAAGGATTTTATATTCAGATTTTTATTATTCCTTAGAAGCTACCCTCACTCCTTAAACTCCTGAGTAAAAAATATAAAAATTTTAAAAAAAAAACAATAATAACTGAAAAGGGAAATATTCTTTAATGGGCTAGGCGATAGCGATGTAGAAATTGGTATTCCCAATCGTTTTCATATGCGTTACAATAACCAGGCACTCACACGTTCAAACGAGTGCACATATACTAACGACATACATTATTATTCCTTAGAAGCAACCTTCACTCGTTAAGCTCGGAATAATAATAATAATAATAATAATAATAATAATAATAATGGGCTAGGTGATAGCGATGGAGAAATTGGGATTCCTGTCGTTTTCATATGCTTTATCAAAACCAGGCACACGCATTCTCATACGAGTACACACATAGACACACAAGTACATACACATAAACATATAATCACCGCACACCCTCACACGCACATACATATGTGTATTCAGGCAGTAAAGACATGTTTAATTAAATATGAGAGACAAGGGACGCTTATGATAATATTTAAAAAAAAAACGATTTTATAATCATAAGCATTCCTTTTTGAACCCACGACTAAAAAATAAACGGCCTTGTTAAGGTATTTTTGGAGACTGAATGATAGGGGATTAACTACACGTATGTACGTGTGTGAGTGTGTGTATATGTGTATTGGTATATATGTGAGTGTGTGTGTGTATTTATACGAATATATGTGTATAGATACACGTATATGTAAAGCGTATATGTAAAAATGACCATGAATCCCAATTTCTACATCGCTATCGCCTAGCCCAATAAATTAAAGATTTCAACATTTACATTTTCAAGTATTTTTAGAAGTCTGGTGAGTGAAGATGGTATGAGGTTGGCAGAGGAGGGTCAGGGTTTTAAGGAATAATAAAAATCCGAATATAAAATACAACATGTACTTTTTTTAAAGACATTTTAATTAAAAATGAGAGACAAGGAATTTATAATTAGATTTTTATTATTCCCAAGAACCCTGATCCACTAGCACTACGCCCGTGCCACTCTCACTCCCTAGGCTCCTAACTAAAAAATAAAATAAAAAATAGCTGAAAATGTAAAATATTGAAATATGTTATTTAATGGGCTAGGCGATAGCGATGCAGAGATTGGGATTCCCGGGCGTTTTCATATGCGGTATCATAAGCAGGCAACACACACTGAAACGACTACACACACACACACACACACACACACACATAAACATGCACACATTCACATGCACATGCACATACTCATATATATATATATATATATATATATATATATATATATATATATATATATATATATATATATAAAATTACTATCAAAGTTAGGTTCTTTTTAT
>CM042182.1:29119913-29122413 GCA_023376005.1 Doryteuthis pealeii | reverse complement strand
ATCAGAAATGTAAGCAGATTAGACGTGGTCTGTTGGGGTTGAACTCAACCGCGCGGTGAATGACGATGGGCAAAATAGAAATAAAATTTTGTCCAAGAAAACAAAGTCTTGTTAATTGATTGCATGACTTAAAAAGAAGCCCTTAAAAAGTAAGCCCTTAGAAAAAGAAGACTTATTTATAGACTGGGCGATCGTCATGTGACCATATTCTTGTCCAATCACTGGCAGTGCTCTGCTGCTGATATTGTTACTTATACCGGCTGTTCTAATCTTAGCTACTCACAACTACTTGAACCTTCGTGGACGACGGAACATAGGATTATATCGCTGGACCTTTTTGACACTACGTAGGATTCCAAAACTTAGGACTTATTCACTTACCAAAGGATTCTATAGTTCAGGACTTACTTACTTTAAGTCCTTTTTAACTGGCCAAAGATGGCGGTCAGAAACTCAACATGTCCTTTCTTAATGGAGATCAAAAAGGGGTGCCTAAAGGTAATATGGTTCGTTAAAGTAACACCAAAATCAATCTGCAACGTTTCTGTTCCGGCCAAAGAAGAAGAAGGAAAGGAAACAGCCACTAGATGAAGCAGTAAAAAAGAAATGAAGCAGGTAAGTCACAACACAACACAACTTCTCTCTCTCTCTCTCTCTCTCTCTCTCTCTCTCTCTCTCTCTCTCTCTCTATCTATCTATCTATCTATCTATCTCTCCCATTCTCTCTCTCTTTTCTTCCTTCTTTCTCAGTCTCCCTCTCTCTCTTTTTATTTCTCTCTCTCTTTTTATTTCTTTCTCCCTCTTCCTCTTTCTCTTTCTCTCTCACTATCTCTCTTTCTCTCCACTTCTCTCTCTCTCTCTCTATCTTTCTTTCCTTCTTTCTCCCACTCCTTTTTTCTCTTTCTTTCTCTCTCTCTCTTTATTTCTTTCTCCCTCTTCCTCTTTCTTTCTCTCTTTGTCTTTCTTTCTCTCTCTCTCTCTCTCTCTCTCTCTCTCTCTTTCTCTCTCTCTCTCTCTCATTCTCTCTCTTTCTTTTTTCTTCTTTCTCTCTTTCTTTCTTTTTTATTTCACTCTCTCTCTCTCTTCTTTCTTTTTTATTTCTCTCTCTCTCTCTCTCTCTCTCTCTCTCTCTCTCTCTCTATCTATCTATCTATCTATCTATCACCCGAAGACAATTTCTCATGTACATACCCAACGAGGGTATACAACATTAGGCGGATGCTCTACCGAGTGAGTTACACGGAGATCTGCATGTGATGTGAACGAAACGTCATAATTTCGCAAATGACTCCCAGGGTAAAGGCCCATAACTCTACCGGTTTCGCTGTAACCCATGAAAATCAATAATACCCTTTAGAAGATACGTGCATTATTCTGTGTCTTCAATAATTGTTCGTATCGGTCAGTCATCTTAAATTGAGCAGCCCGCTAGGGTCGCATGGATTACATATATTGGAAAAAAAACTATTAAAAACCTGGGATACTTTAAAAGAATCGTATGAGAGCATAGTCTGCTTGCTGAGGGGCACATGTGGCACGCGGGCCGCATGTTTGACATGCCTGGCGTAGGTTCATTTAACGTAAAATGATAACAGACTCAAACAAAATAAATGACCGCTTTCACCTAGGAATTTTTGAAAAAAAAAAAACTTTTAAAAACCTGTGAAAGCGCAGTCAGAGTGCGGACCATTCCTGTGTTTGTTGAGGGTCGCATATGGTCCGTGGGCTGCATGTTTGACATGCCTGGCATAGGTTCACTTAACGTAAAATGATAACAGACTCAAACAGAAAATAAACGACCGTTTTTGCCCAGGAATTTTTGGAAAAATTTTTAAAAAACAAAACAAACCCTGTGAGAGCTCAGTCAGAGTGCGGACCATTCTTGTGTTTGTTGAGGGCCGCATATGGTCCGCAGGCAGCATATTTGACATGCCTGGCGTAGGTTCACTTAACGTAAAAAGAAGACAACATGGCGCTTCTATGAATGTTTGTTTAATCTTAGTGAAGTGAAGAATGCGCATGTGCGACGTTCGTTGCTGTTGATTGACAAGAAAAAAAACATCGAGACAATGGATACTTGAAACTTTATTGACAAAAGGACGCCAAAAACAGTTTAATCCTATAGATGGTCAATTGAGCTGAACCCTGATTGAACCCCTTATGACCCCTACCGGATTACTGAACCAATATATGGTAGGGATAAACAGTGAAAGTTTCAGAAAAAGAATGTTTATTTTAAAAGATGAGATTGGTGTGGCAGTATCGAATCACTACCATGCGTGTGTCTGTCTCTCGTTGTATTTGTCTGCTTGTGTGTGAACACGTGTTTCTCTCTCTGTTTCTCTGTCTCTGTCTCTGTCTCTCTCTCTCTCTGTCTCTCTCTCTCTCTCTCTCTCTCTCTGTGTTTATCTGTGTATATGTGTGTATTTGTCTGCTTGTGTTGCACGTGTTTCTCTCTCTCTCTCTCTCTCTCTCTCTCTCTCTCTTCTCTCTCTCTCTC
>CM042182.1:29109913-29117413 GCA_023376005.1 Doryteuthis pealeii | reverse complement strand
TCTTTTTTCTTTCTCTCTCTCTTTTCTCTCTTTCTCTCTTTCTTCTCTCTCTCTTTCTTTCTCTCTCTCTTTTTATTTCTTTCTCTCTCTCTCCCTTTCTTTTCTCTCTCTCTTTTATTTTCTTTCTCTCTTCCACCTTCTCTCTCTATCTCTCTCTCTTTTCTCTCTCTCTTTTCTCTCTCTCTCTTTCTTTCTTTTTCTTTCCTCTCTCTCTCTCCTCTCTCTCTCTCTCTCTCTTCTCTCTCTCTCTCTCTCTCTTAAAAAAGTACACCTCGCATGATGTGATGGTTAACTAGCTAGACAAACACATCGGAGGCGCCCGACGTGTAATGGTTATCGTTATAAGAAATGAATACTCGTGCGTGGGCGGGGTTAAATACGTACATTGGCAAGCAGACTGCACAGCCTGTAGGGTATCCGCCTAGGAACCACAAGGTTCTGTGTTCGATACCAGTCCTCGTCATGAACCTTTAAAGTGTGGAGCTCCATCTGAGACTCAAAAAATCTCTCGTCTAGTGCTAGAGAAAAGAGGACAGACTCCCTCGCTGTCCGGTTGATAGCGACCATAGGCTAATCCACCGACTTTACTTCTTTTTTATTACTTACCTTGGATTAGGGGCTCCGGTCTCTACTCCTCTGAGTAAAGTAAAGTAAAATTAAATAAAAGGGCCAGGACCGTGTTTATTGTTCGGTGCTTGAGGCGTGCCAAAAGGGGAAATATCGAAGGGATCACGGACTTTTTGCACTAGCCACGACACCAGCTTCGGTTTTTGCGTGGTAAAAGTAAAAAGTAAGAAAAGTCGTCGGCGTGGCCTAAATTCAGTATCAGCCAGACGGCGCGGGATCTATCTCCTTTTCACTAGCGCTAGATCAAGGAGATTGATTTTGCGTCAGAGGTGGAGTGCCACACCTCCCATAAGGCTCCTTACTTTACCGCACAGATGCCTGTGCTACTCATACGCTGAGTTGGCGAGGGCCGGTATCGAACCATAAACCTTGTGGTTCCTAGCCTGACGCTCTACCGACTGAGCTAAAAAAAATCCTTATGCCAATCCGGTTTGCAGAAAAGTCAGGAAAATATCTATTTTCTAATTCTAATTTTCTAATTTTCACAGAGCGCCCTTTCTTTATGGCCTTGTGCCAAACTTGGTATAGCTTAGTAACTGACTAGCTAGTGTTGAAGAACTAGTTTAGTAGGTCATTCTGATTGTCATGTAACTAAGATCAATAAAATATTCAAGGTGACTGGAATGTTACAAAGTTATTTGCTTTGAAAATGTTATTGATTGAAACTATAAATCGTTTTATTTTGACAATGTAGATAACTGACATATTTTTTAAATAAACACGCGGTTTGGCCACAATAGTTTCATTGCACAGTTTGTTAAGCTAGAATAATAGACAGTACGATGAAGGTTACAAAAATGAGATGATGACGTCAATAAACCTTAATATTCCGTAATAAACAAACCGTATTCGTGAAAATGCCTCAGAATTTTATGTATTCAAACTATATATATTTAAATATATTGATATTTAAACTATATGATATTCAAACTATATATCTAAACTATATGACTTTTAACATGTATAATATTTAAACTATATGGTATTTAAACTACATAATATTCAAGCTATATAATATTCAAACTACATAATATATAAACTATATAATATTCAAACTATGAAATACTTAAACTATATAATATTAAAAATATATAATATTTAAACTATACAATATTAAAACTATATAATATTAAACTATATAATATTCAAAATATATAATATTAAAACTATATTATAATTAAACTATATAATATTTAAACTATATAATATATAAAGTATATGATATTCAAACTATATGATATTTAACTCATGTAATATTCAAACTATGTAATATTTTAACTATGTAATATTCAAACATAATATATTTAAACTATATAATATCTAAACTATATAATATTTAATCTACCATAATATCTAAAACTATGTAATATTCAAACTATATAACATTAAACATATAATATTAAACTATATAATTAATTAATCTATATATATATTCAACTATAAATATTTAAACTATGCAAGATTCAACTATATTAATATCCAAACTACATATTATATGAACTATATAATATTCAAACTATATAATATTCGACCTATATAATATTCAAACTATATAATATTTAAACTATGTAATATTCAAACTACATATTATATGAACTATATAATATTCAAACTATATAATATTCAACCTATATAATATTCAAACTATATAATATTTAAACTATGTAATATTCAAACTATATAATATTCAAACTATATATTATATGAACTATATGATATTCAAACTATATAATATTTTAACTATATAATATTCAAGCAATATGATATTTAAACTATGTAATATTAAAACTACATTATATACAAATTGTATGATATTTAAACTACATAAACTTCAAACTACATTTTGACTACATAATATTCAAACTACATATAGCGTATTTGACCCGAATTTGAGAAAAATAATCTAACATTAATTCTCTAAACTGAACTCAGCGAATCCTCTCTAATAATAAATGCGAATGTCAGTGTGTCTTTTTTTTTTCAACTTTACTCCAAGAGGCTGTAGGCCAACATATCATACCATTTTTGGAATTATGCCGACTCTGCATGTCACTTAAAAACATTCCAGGCTGAATATGGATCTGCAATCTTGAAATTCTGGATTCCAATTTTTAATTATTGCGATTTTTTCGGCAATTATTCACGGGATTTTTTTGCGACGAATATTTTTTGATAACAATTTTCAATTAGTAAACTTAAGGAATCATCCACAGAGCTAGTAAATTGCCCCGCCCAAGTGCTCTTTCAGCATGAGTATATTTATATATAATATAATATAATATATATTAGTCATCAACAGCACGTGTTTCGACTTATCTAGTCCTTCAGTGTAGCCTAGACATTCGTAAGCTACCTACAACCGGGATTGAAATCCGATCGGTTCAGAATCAGTCAGACACCTAACCGCTAGGCTATAGTCACCTACAGAATGTGAAGGGATTTTAACTGTTTTTTTTAGTGCCCCATCCCTTATATAGGAGAGCGTATATATATATATATATATATATATATATATATAATATATAAGAAGTATTGTTGAGTAAAGTATATTATTATTCATATTTTTTTTTTTTGCTTGAAGAAGACAATTACAAAGCGTATATCCTATAAAATTTCGGTAATTATTGAAAATAATCATGACAAGCGAACTCGGCAAATATAGTGCCCCACTTAGAACATCGTACAGTGTTTCAAACTTTATAAGTCTCATCAGCGATGTATAAATACAAATAATAATAATAATAATAATAATAATAATATATATATATATATATTATATATATATATATTAAATTAGAAGAACGCGTGCGAAAATGCAGCTTGTAAACATACAATTCTTTTTAAAAGTTCGTTTTATCAAGTCAAACCTGATTGGGTTATTTTATGCCGATGACGGTCTGTTCAATTAATTTTTTTTTAAACAATTTTTAGAAACATTTTTGGTCAACTCTTTGTTTTCTATTTAACCCGTAAATGGGACCCTAACAGTTACTACCACATCATGTCATGGTGGACCTGGGAGTAATGGTGATGAAGGGGAAACTTCACAAACCCCTGACATCAAAAATTGGAACCTCATCATTAGATGCAGTTTAACGTTATACACAGGACACTAAGTCACATATAGGATAAAAAGGGTGGTGTAATGGTTAAAGTCATGGGAAATGGGCTCGTCGCCCCTAGTTCAAATCCTGGACGTGGTAATTGCATTTCACTTAGCACTAATACCCTTGGGAAAGGTATGAATCCTACTCTCCCCCCAGCTATGGGCAAATAGTAGGGCAGACTGGACTCTTTAACCTTGGTTAGGCAACCGGTCTAGGAAAAAGAAAACTCTGAATTCAACCTGTTAAACTCCGTTTAAGAAATTGACCTTGTGTCGCACCCTGCTCGTGCAGAGGGGTTGGTAAATATATATATGATAAAAGGGTTTGGGGATTGCCATAAGGGCAATAGGTTCGGGACAATCATATAGATGCGAGGGATTGACGTGACAAGCCGATCGATCTGGTGGGGCCTCTTCGATCGCCTAAGCAAGGGCTAAAGAGGAGTTTGCATGTCATAAGCTGCTCAGCCACCAAGTGCTTTCTGAATTGATAAAAACATTTTTTTTCAATATTCTAGAAAAGAATAAGCTATTCATTATAAAACTAAGTCGTTGATTAATAATTTGGTGAAAATTTTATTAAAATAGGAAATTCCCTGACTTTTTGGTAATTGTTTTAAAATTATGGAATTTATTTTTAAAAATTATTACCTCCCTTGGTCATTTTTGCGCATGTATATATATATATATATATAAGGTTTGTTTAGAATGGCTTTTGCCGATAATTTTTTTGGAAATAAGTGTTTAATTGGAGTCGTACCTACTTTGAAAATTAATTAATTAATAATGAATTAGGCGGGAATACCTATTAAATGTATGGCTAAACAAATCGAGAAAAATCAATCTCTGTATGTAATTTTCGGCCTATTAGGCCTCATCAGCAGAGCTATAGATCGGAAGACCGCCTGCGTGATTTGAAACCGGACTGCCAAGGCTGACAGGCCGATCCCATAACCCCAACACCAAACGAACTTCTTAGATTTTATGATTTGTTTAGAGTAGGTTAACATTCTCTTCTAGTGACTTTTATTACACGACGATGTGTGTAAGTTGTAAACAAGGTTTGTTTAGAAATGGCTTTTTGCCGATAATTTTTTGGAGAATAAGTGTTTAATTGGAGTCGTACCTAATTTGAAAATTAATTAATTAATAATGAATTAGGCGGGAATACCTATTAAATGTATGGCTAACAAATCGAGAAAAATCAATCTCTGTCCGGTTTCAAATCACGCACAGGGCGGTCTTCCGATCTATAGCTCTGCTGATGAGGCCTAATAGGCCGAAATGTACATACAGAGATTGATTTTTCTCGATTTGTTTAGCCATACATTTAATAGGTATTCGCCTAATTCATTATTAATTAATTAATTTTCAAATTAGGTACGACTCCAATTAAACACTTATATATATATATATATATATATATATATATATATATATATAATCCAAAAGTCCAGAGAATAAATCTTCCTTACGACACAAGAGTTTTATTTAAAAAACCTGTCGCAGTATGAGAGCTCAATGTGTGCTCTTAATGTTAGAGTCACAGAGCAAATATACAAGTAAAGAAATAACAAAAGACTTAGAGATTTAGCATTATAGTCTATTTCAGGGACCTTAGACAAAGTGTCTAACTCTCCCGACTCATCAGATGCGAATACGAATTCTTTATTACGTTAAAGGCATTTGAAAACAGATTTTTACTTTTATTTTTAAATAAAGAATTCATCATTCTCCACCAAAGGTTTCAAAACAAGCGCTTTCAGCAATACAGTTTGTCATCATCAGGTAGGAAACGATGGTTTGGTTTGGTGTCTCGTTTTTAACGAGAACGAGTAGTAGCGAGGAATTAGAAGTGGGAGGTAATAACCATTGGTAGTGGGAGGTTGTAGGAATGGTAGTGGTTCGAGCGAGCGATGCGGTAGTGATTTTTGTGGGAGGGGGGCACAATGTTTATTACCTCCCACTTCTAATTCCTTGCTACTACTCGTTCTCGTTAAAAACGAGACACGAAACCATACCATCGTTTTCTACCTGATGATGGCAAACTGTATTGCCGAAAGCGCTCGTTTTGAAACCTTTGGTGGACTGTTACATCAGTTACACCCCGAAACCAAAAAGATGGCCCGAAAATTAGAAAATTAGAAAGGATCAACCAAAAACTTGTCCGACAAGAATTGTCTGTACAGTTCAACAAAACTTATATATATAATATATATATATATATATTTATATAAATTATTACTATAGTTCTGATTAGGAGGTATTAATTGTTTGACGAGTTGGTGAAAAAAGCGGCGGTGATGGTGGTGCTGGCCTTTGTGGTGTTGATGGTGGTGGAGGTGACTAAATCGGTCATAGCTGAAATAAAATGAAATAGTTCACAACTTCAAAGCGATTGTTGATGACGAGAAACAAATAACAAGTAAGAAAAAAATGCGGCCACATTCTTTTTATCGAGGACACACGACACAATAACGCACGGCACCCACCACACCCCGCCCCGCCAACCTCTATCCTTCGCTACATAGCCCACCCCGTCCCGTTGAAATGCAGAAATGTCGACAGGGACTTGCAGTTATCGTCGTCGTCACAATGGAGTTGGAGAAAACAAAAACACATCAATCTAATGTTTGGAATTTTATTTCAGATTAATCCCAATTACACCGAATAGCATGCATTCCTAATAAAAGAACAGTTTTCATGACAATGCTTTTCTCTATTATATAATAATTGCCCCTCTCTCCTCCTTTCTCTCTCTCTCTCTTTCTCACCAACACACACATTCTCATACACACATAACACAACATTCACACAGATATGTACATACTATTGATATCTCTCTCCTCTCTCTTCTCCTCATCTCCCTCTCCTCTCTCTCTCTATCTATCTATCTATCTATCTATCTATCAAATCTATCTATCTATCTCTCTCATCTTCTATTCCTCCACCACCGCCACTGCCATTCTCCCACCACCGCCACCCCTCTCTCTCTCCTCTCTCTCTCTCTCTCTCTCTCTCTCTCTATATATACACACACACACACACACTCACACACACATTTCACACATCCTCATACACACATACACACACATTCACATACACTTACAATCTCTCTCTCTCTCTTTTCTCCCTCTCACTCTAACTTCTTTATCTCAATCTATTCCTCTCTTTTGTTTCTTTATTTCACGGACACTTCTTTCCCCCACACACCACACACACTCACTCTCCTCTCTCACACACACACTCTCTCTCTCTTTCTCTCATACACACACAACACACACAGTTTATACATACACATTCTCGTACACACGTACACACACATTCTCATACACACATACAATACTATTAATTCTCTCTCTTCCTCTCTCTCTCTCTCTCTCTCTCTCTCTCTCTCTCTCTCTCTCTTTTACTCTCCCTTTATCTCAATATATTCCTCTCTTTTGGTTTTCTTTCTATATTTCTCTGCCTTCTCCTCCAACCACCCACTTCTCTCTCTCACACACACACAACACACACACTATTCATCTCTCCCCATTTATCTCAATCTATTCTCTCTTTTTCTTCTTTTCTTGGTACCCTCTATCCTTTTCTCCCTCTTTCTTCCTTCTCTTTATATTCTCTTACTATCTCTCTTTATTCTTTATTCTCATTGTTACTCTTTTTATCCCCCCATCTCTCTCTCTTCTTCTCTTCTCTTATCTCTATATTATCCGCTCTTACTATTTGTAATCTCTTTCTTTTCTCACCTCTCTCCCTCCCCCTAT
>CM042182.1:29101182-29109813 GCA_023376005.1 Doryteuthis pealeii | reverse complement strand
AAAGAGAGATCGAAACTTTTCTTATACAAAAGTAAGGCTTTTGTTCGGTGGCTGCGGGTCTACATGTCCTGGGAATGACGTTAAACTCTATCTGATGGTGAGGTTCCAGTTTTTGAGGTTTTGGGAATGTGGAGCACCCCTTCATCACCATTGCTCTCTGGTCCACTCTGACCAGGAGTGGTAGTACATGTTAAGGTCCCATATATGGGTCAAATAGAAAACATGAGTTTATAAACAAAATTGTAATATCCATTAAGAATTGATTTATTTCAAAACTTTATCGGCATTAAATGACCCACTGAGGTTGATATGCCGTAAAACAAAACAAACCAAACCAGAATAACTTTCACATAGTTATATGGTTTAAATTATGTTAGCTCAGTCAGGAGATTGGTTTGGTTTCTTTTGTTTTACGGCATATCAACCTCAGTGGGTCATTTAATGCCGACAAAGTTTTGAAATAAATCATTCTTAATGGATAATACAATTTTTTTATAAATACATTTTTCTATTTACCCATAGATGGGACCGCTAATAGGTACTACACTCCGGGTCAGAGTGGACAGGGAGCAATGGTGATGAAGGGTTTTGGTTTGGTTTGGGTTTGGTTTGTTTTACGGTATATCAACCTCAGTGGTGATTTAATGCCGACAAAGTTTTGAAATAAATCATTCTTAATGGATAATACAATTTTGTTTATAAACTCATGTTTTTCAGTTTAACCCATACATGGGACCCTAACAGGTACTACCACTCCGGGTCAGAGTGGACCAGGGAGCAATGGCGATGAAGGGGTGCTCCACATTCCCCAAACCTCCAAAACTGGAACCTCACCATCAGATAGAGTTGAACGTCATTCCCAGGACATGTAGACCCTCAACCACCGCCTTCTAGCACCCATATGATAAAAAGGGGTTGGGGCTTGCCATAAGGGCAATAGGGTTGGGGCAATCATATATATATTTACTAACCCCTCCGCACGAGCAGGATATGACAAAAGGTCAATTTCTTAAGCGGAGTTCAACAGGTTTGAATTCAGAGTTTTTCCTTCTCCTAGACTGGTTGCCTAACCAAGGTTAAAGAGCCCAGTCTGCCCTACTATTTATCCATAGCTGGAGGGAGAGTAGGATTCCTACCTTTCCCAAGGGTATTAGCGCAAAGTTAAATGCAATTATCATATCCAGGATTTGAACTCGGGGTGACGAGTCCATTTCCCATAACTTTAACCATCGCACCACGCGCTTCCTACGCTTGGGGCAATCATATAGATGCTAGGGCTTGACGTGGCCAGCCGATTGATCGGAGGGGGCCTCTCCGACAGCACGTAGAATTTGTTTGAATAAACGACGAGAACGTTCTTTCAATACGGTAAAAGTAAAAAATAAAATAAATAAATAATAATGAGATTTGAATGTTTTCACAAGAAGAACTAAAGAGCTAAAAAATGAAATTGTTGAAGAGGCGTCACTCTTGAAAATTTGCTCGGCAGGGAACAACCTATCCCCAGCTCCCCTGCCCCTCCTGCTCCCCAACGTCTCTACCGACATCACAGTTGGCAATTATCATCTATATATTAATACTCTTGTTCCTTAGTCTTCCGACCGTTATCGTCTTGCAACACCCTCTAGTTAAAAATGAAACCGTCCAAATCGTCCAAGATAAAAGGCAAAAGTGTAAATCCTGATTATCTGGTGTTGCTTAACTGCCGAATTCTTATTTCTTATGAGTGTCGTCATCTCAGCTAAATGATGGACCGTTTTTATTAAATAGAAAGATAAGAAATAGGACATACTACACAGATAACATTTTATGAGAAAGAAAGAAAGAAAGAAAGAATAAATGAAAGAAAGAAAAAGAAAGAAAGAATTTTAAAAAAAGAATGAAAAAGAAAGAAAGAATGAAAAAAAAGAATGAAAAAAAAGAAAGAAAGAAAAAAAGAAAGAAAGAAAGAAAGAAATAAAAGAAAGAAAAGAAGAAAGAAGAAAAAGAAAGAAAGAAAAAGAAAGAAAAAAAGAAAAAGAAAGAAAGAATGAAAAAAGAAAAGAAAGAAAGAAAGAAAAAAAGAAAAAGAAGAAGAAAGAAAGAAAGAAAGAAAGAAAGAAAAAGAAAGAAAGAAAGAAAGAAAAAAAAAGAAAAAAAGAAAGAAAAAGAAAGAAAGAATGAAAAAGAGAAAAAAGAAAGAAAGAAAGAAAAAAAGAAAAAGAAAAAGAAAAAAAAGAAAGTTGGTGAAAAGATAGAGAGAGGGTGAGCACGCTGAAGCGATAACTGTAATTTTTTTCAATCGAACATAATGAAAAGAAGAAAAAAAAGAAAAAGTGTAAGAGAAAGTTAAATGAAGATTATTATACTTTTTACATATTGAACTTTATCAATAGCCCTTAAGTAAACTTATAAAACGTTAGTATTATCTGCGTTATTCGGACTATTGTCCTCATCTTCATTGTTATCTGTACAAAGTTTCGGCCGATATGCCCTCCGGTCTTCTTCAGGTATTTCTTGTCGGACTCGGGAACCTTCTCGACTCGGAAACCTTCTTTTCGAACTTGGGAACTTTCTTGTCGTAGTCGTGAACCTTCTCGTCGTAATCGGGAGCAATCACGGAACTTTGAAGCTAACCCTTTATTCAGTCCACGGGGGTATCCTGTTCTCATTCCGCTAACCATAGATGAGGAAAATAGTCCGAATAACGCAGATAATACTAATCATCAAGCCTCATCTCAAACATTCAGAAAAATAGTATATAAAACGTTGTAATAATTAAATTATCATTCTGTGGTATATCCACATGTCTTGCTAGTAATAATAATAATGAGCTTTAACTGTTATCACATGACGGAACTTAAGAGCTAAAAATGAAATTGTTGAAGAGGCGTCAGTCTTGAAAATTTGCTCGGCAGGGAGCGACCAATCCACGGCTCCCCACGGCCTCTACCCACATCACGGTTGGCAATTATCATAATATTTATTTATCTATTTATTTATTTTAAATTCACTCCTAACCTACTTACATATTCTGAGAAATAGGACCAGGTAAGTTATGTTGGTTAAGATAAGTAATTTATAAACTTAGCTAAATTTATCACAAGGATGGTGCACACAGTGAGAAACTAGTTCACTAACAATATTTTACTAGTGTAACTTAGTAGGCATTACACCAGACGATGTTCTTAAGATAGTAAAGAGTCAACCTCCTTGGAGTTTATTTTATCCCACACATGCACACACAAATCCCCCCCTCTCTCTCTCTCTCTCTCTCTCTCTCTCTCTCTCTCTCTCTCTCTCTCACTCTCTCATTCACACACTCACATACACACACATACATACATACATACATACATGTGAGTTGGAAGCGTGTGGTGTAGTGGTTAGAGTCGTAGGAAATGGACTTGTCGATCCGGGTTCGAGGCTGTTTGCATTTCACATAGTGCTAATACCAGTGGGAAATGTATGCATCCAACTACCTCCCTCCAGCTATGGGTAAATAGTAAGACAGGTTGGGCTCTGTAACCTTGGCTAGGAGAAGTAAATCTCCAAATTCGAACCTGTTAAACACCGCTTGAGAAATTGAGCTTGTGTCACATCCTACTCGTGCGGGGGGTAAATATATATATTACAATATAGGTACAAGTGATAACCTACTCGAGTTTCACCATAAGGATCTTCAGGGTTAAATCCCCTGAATTAATCAAGATATTGATTAATTGCAGTCGATTACACGTGTAATCGACTGCAATTAATCAATATCTTGATTAATTCAGGGGATTTAACCCTGAAGATCCTTATGGTGAAACTCGAGTAGGTTATCACTTGTACCTATATTGAAATAAACTTGCTCTGCTAACGTATTGAGCTCTTTGTATTTGTTATATTGCTGACTTACCTTCCTGAATTTTGCATCATCTAACCATCGTGACCATATTCGACGGTAAGTCACCTTTTCCATTACACACACACACACACACACACACATATATATATATATATATATATATATACGTGAATCCTTGAGGTGTAGTGACTAACGACATCTTTATAAGTGAGTTCGAACTCAAGTCACACAGTTATGTTCACTTTCAGACTAAAGAAACCCTTCATTCGATGCTATGGATTAAATAGTACCACTACTGTTCTTCTACAAGGATGGCTTTGGCATTAAGTAACCTACGAAGGTTGATATGCCATCAAACAAAGAAACCAAAGGACATAAAGGTATAGACAGGACTGGATTTGTAAGGGTACAAAAGGGGCAATAACCACAGCCCCCTACCAGAGGAGCACAATGTGCTGGTCACGTCACGCCCTATTGTTCTTATGGCAAGCCCCAACATTTTTTTTAATTATATAGAAGGGGGTGCTGAGGGTCTTAGTTCTGGGTATGACAACAAACAGTTTGACGTGAGGTTCCAGTTCTGAAGCTCTGGGTGATACGGAGTACCCCTTCATCGGCATTATTCCTAGGTCCACACGGACGTTCAGAGACCTCCTCCGATCAATCGGCTCGTCACGTCAAGTCCTAGTTTCTATGACTGTCCTAACCTTATTGCCATTATGGCAAGTCCCAACCTTTTTTTATCATATATATATATTTACCAGCCCCTCGGCACGAGCAGGATGTGACACAAGGTCAATTTCTTAAGCGGAGTTCAACAGGTTTGAATTCAGAGTTTTCCTTCTCCTAGACCGGTTGCCTAACCAAGGTTAAAGAGCCTAGTCTGCCCTACTATTTATCCATAGCTGGAGGGAGAGTAGGATTCATACCTTTCCCAAAGGTATTAGCGCTAAGTGAAATGCAATTACCACATCCAGGATTTGAACTCGGGGCGACGAGTCC
This sequence comes from Doryteuthis pealeii, assembly GCA_023376005.1. NCBI lineage: Eukaryota > Metazoa > Mollusca > Cephalopoda > Myopsida > Loliginidae > Doryteuthis > Doryteuthis pealeii. The sequence goes on along the minus strand of CM042182.1, from coordinate 29,104,982 downwards.
ATTTCCTATGACTTTAACCATTACACCACGCGCTTCCATTTTTTATCATATATGTGCTAGTACGCGGTGTTGAGAGCTTTAATGTTCAGGATATGACGTTAAACTCTGTCAGATGATTAAGTTCCAGTATTTGAGCTCTGGGTAATTCGAAGTACCCTTTCATCACCATTACTTCCAGGTCCACTCTGACCCCGAGTGGTGGTACTTGTTAGGGTCTCATCTAAAGACTAAACTGAAGAAAGTAAGTTTTTAAAAATGTTTTAAAAAATCAAGTTAAAAATAATTGTGTATCTATCAAATATGAATAAAAGAAAAAGTCTTCAACATAAAATAACCCAACAAGGGTTGACATGCCGTAAAATCTAACCAACCAACAAGAATGAATAAAACAAAAGGTCTTCAACATAAAATAACCCAACAAGCGTTGACATGCCGTAAAATCCAACCAACCAACACGAATGAATAAAACAAAATGTCTTCAACATAAAATAACCCAACAAGTGTTGACATGCCGTAAAATCCAACGAACCAACCAACAAGAATGATTAAAACAAAAGGTCTTCAACATAAAATAACCCAACAAGGGTTGACATGCCGTAAAATCCAACCAACAAACAAGAATGAATAAAACAAAAAGGTCTTCAACATAAAAATAACCAACAAGGGTTCAACATGCCGTAAAATCCAACACCAAAAGAATGTATAAAACAAAAGATCTTCACATAAAAATAACCCACAAGGGTTGACATGCCGTAGAAATCCAACAACCAACAAGAATGAATAAAACAAAATGTCTTCGGCATAAAATAACCCAACAAGGGTTGACAATGCCGTAAAATCCAACAACAAACAACAAGAATGAATAAAATAAAAGGGTCTTCAACATAAAATAACCACAAGGTTTGACATGCCGTAAAATCCAACCAACAAACAAGAATGAATAAAATAAAAGGTCTTCAACATAAAATAACCCAACAAGGTGACATGCCGTAAAATCCAACCAACCAACAAAATGAATAAAACAAAAGAAATCTTCAACATAAAATAACCTAACAAGGGTTGACATGCCGTAAAATCGAACCAACCAACAAGAAATGAATAAAACAAAAGGTCTTCAACATAAAATAACCCAACAAGGTTGATATGCCATAAATCCAACCAACAACAAGAATGAATAAAACAAAAGTCTTCAACATAAAATAAACCCAACAGGGTTGATATGCATAAATCCAACCAACAAACAAGAATGAATAAAACAAAAGGTCTTCAACATAAAATAACCCAACGAGGGTTGATATGCCATAAACCAACCAACAAACAGAATGAATAAAACAAAAGGTCTTCAACATAAAATAACCCAACGAGGGTTGATATGCCAAAATCCAACCAACAAACAGAATGAATAAAACAAAAGGTCTTCAACATAAAATAACCAACAAGTGTTTACATGTCGTAAAATCCAACGAACAACCAACAAGAATGATTAAAACAAAAGGTCTTCAACATAAAATAACCCAACAAGGGTTGGCATGCCGTAAAATCCAACCAACCAACAAGAATGAATAAAACAAAATGTCTTCAACATAAAATAACCCAACAAGAGCTGAATGCCGTAAAAACAAACCAACCAACAAGAATGAATAAAACAAAAGGTCTTCAGCATAAAATAACCCAACAAGAGCTGACATGCCGTAAAAACAAACCAACCAACAAGAATGAATAAAACAAAAGGTCTTCAGCATAAAATAACCCAACAAAGGTTGACATGCCGTAAAATCCAACCAACCAACAAGAATGAATAAAACAAAAGGTCTTCAACATAAAATAACCCAACAAGGGTTGACATGCCGTAAAATACAACCAACCAACAAGAATGAATAAAACAAACTGTCTTCAACATAAAATAACCCAACAAGGGTTGACATGCTGTAAAATCCAACCAACAAACAAGAATGAATAAAACAAAATGTCTTCAACATAAAATAACCCAACAAGGGTTGACATGCCGTAAAATCCAACGAACCAACAAGAATGAATAAAACAAAAGGTTTTCAACATAAAATAACCCAACAAGGGTTGACATGCCGTCAAATCCAACCAACAAACAAGAATGAATAAAATAAAAGGTCTTCAACATAAAATAACCCGCAAGGGTTGACATGCCGTAAAATCCAACCACAAACAAGAATGAATAAAAACAAAAGGACTTCAGCATAGAATAACCTAACAAGGGTTGGCATGCCGTAAAATCCAACCAACAACAAGAATGAATAAAACAAAATGTCTTCAACATAAATAACCCAACAAGGGTTGACATGCCGTAAAATCCAATCAACAAACAAGAATAAATAAAATAAAAGATCTTCAACATAAAATAACCCAACAAGGGTTGACATGCCGTCAAATCCAACCAACCAAGCAGCCAAGTTAACACTATAATTTTTACTCCACAATCTCCTCCAAGCAACTTAAAACCAGCTGTACTTCAGAGGAAACTAAACTTAGTAAATAAGATCCCACTGGTAACTTTTTTTAAAATTCTTAATGGGTTCACCAGTGAGTATGACCCTGTATGAAGGTAAGTTTAGTAAACCCTCCCATTAAAAAGACATAATTTCTTGTAATAATGGAAGAAAAAACAAACAAACATTTCCAAGTGGTTTTTGTCTCGTGGTGGGGAATGAATTTTGTTGACACGTGTCATATTTATAGAGACTCGCACTTCCCTCATGTCAACCACGCCCGCCTTTTTTTTCCCTCCTTATCTCTCACCATCCAGCCGGCATTATCCACATTCCATGATAAAAGAAAAGAGCTCCGTTGCTTCAAGTTAAATTTCCGTCCCCCACTTTCCATTTTTTTAAGATATGAATTCATTGGAAGAAAATGGCTATTACTCCTTCATATCTTGCTGAGATGATTGTCGCCTTGTGTTGCCAATGGTTAAGTAGCGGAACATCCTCTTAGAACAACGCAAATTTTACTTGCACAGCCTTAATATATATATATACTAGCAAATATATGCACCCTCCGGATGCAAGTATTTAAGTTTTAAAGTGATAAAATATCATACTAAATTAGAAAGGCTAATGAAACTAAACAAGAATGCAGATAAAAAGATTTGAAACAGAGGGGGGTATAATCGAAAAATTGAACAACTGAAACTTACTATTCCACCACTCCCATCTTTCATTGCTAAATTTTCCTAATTTAACTATTGAGTTAAAATAGGAAATAAATAATAAATTACAGTTAATTTTTCTTGTTAATGGATTTCTTTTAAGATTTATTGAAGAGATCTTTGCTTATATTCATTAAGATAAAACCGAACAATTAGAAATCAATACTACCAAGCGCATATTTATTAAAATCAAATTTTTAATATCAATATGCAAATTAGCCTTCCCGTTCACAGTGTAAACCGCTATTTTGTTGTATATATAAGTACATTCGCATGTTAATAGTATGCAGATGTGGCCAACAGTATTAATAATACATAACAGTTTTATTGATAATTGAGATTTAAATAAAAATAAAATCATGGAGAATGTGATGTAAATAAGTAAAGGAATTGTGACTTGAGTGGTAATATAGTTTCGGTTACAGACAGAAAAACACACAATCTCTATTATAATAATATATATATATATATATATATATATATTATATATAAATTTTAAATAAAATTTGATATATTTTCCACAAAGTGAAGGACGTGCCTAATTTGAAGAAATAACGCAGAACTAGTATTATTAGCGTTGTTCGGACTATTGTCCCCATCTTCATTGTTATTTGTACAA
>CM042182.1:29076182-29091182 GCA_023376005.1 Doryteuthis pealeii | reverse complement strand
ATTAAATAAGATATTCATAGAATTCTTATTCTAATTTTAACGTCAGTTATTTATCAATAACCACGTTGTTTGGAATGTGATACATGCTTTGGACACGAGCTTTTGACAAGACCTCGTTCAAATCTCCTGCTATCTCGTGTATCAATCACCGACATAGTAAAATGCCCTCCTGGATAGGTACCGTCAGCTTGGCGAGTCTTTTGTTGTCAATGCGATTCTCAGATGAATAGAAGAGTTGAAGTTTTTTTTATGCGAGCAAGGCTAAAATTCTTTCTTTTTCTTTTGTTCTACGAAGGCACGTCAGCGCGACAAATGCCAACATATTTAAAACAGTCTTTGGACATTCAACACATGTACAACACAAACTGAATTCATTCCTTGCATTGTTAATATGGTTACCAGAATATTTCCATTTATAAATAAAACTTTTTTCTCGCCTTGTCGTCGAAGCCAAAAATACGCTGACTGCATCCGCGGCAAAAGAGTTAGACACCAAAAAAACGGTTGTCCAATGTATGACAGTAAATTCTATCAGATGGTGAGGCTCCTGTTCTGGGGTTATGGAAGTGGAGTTACTTCTTTTAAGCAGTGCTAGTTTACGGCGTCTCGGTGAATGTCCTGAGTATAACATTAAATTGCATCAGGTGGTGAGGCTCCTGTTCTGGAGATATGGGGAGTGTTGAGTCCCTCCTTTTAAGGAATGCTAGTATACGGTGTCTGGGTGAATGTCCTGGGTATGACACTAAACTGTATCAGGTGGTGAGGCTCCTGTTCCGGAATCAATTTCAACCCACTATCATTCTTCGACAACATGTTGGTATCATTCGATTATATAAGACTAGAATCGGCTACCTAGCGTTGCCTAGTTAGATGGGAGATAAAAAAAGGTAGTCTCACAGATCCATTGATTGTTTTGGTCTTACACAATTGATTTATATGTTAATCCCAAACACCACCAATGACTTCCCCTTCTCTTACTATTCAAATCTTAATTTTTAAATATCTTCCCAGATATAAATAAAATTTTCATTGTTTTTACACAAAAAGCAAGCTCTGGCGATAGCGAATGTGTATATATATTTACTTTGTCATTAATTGTTTTATTTTCAAAGTTTCCCCAGGACATACATAAACACAACTACCCTCATATATATATATATATATATATATATATATATATATATATATATATATATCTTTGAAAGGAAGGAAAAATTCAACACCGTTATTCCATAATAAATTTATTTCGACCAAAATTGGAGCCTTTATAAATCTAAGTTGATTTAATAAAGCTCCCCAAATCACTCTCATCAGATGGAAAATCATCAATAATTTGAATTGCATAACAGGAAAAAAAATTTTCCCCAATGTAGAATCTTCTTCCTCCTCAAAAAAAAATGTTTCTTTACAAAATGTATACATTAAAAGGCTGTCACCATTGCGACAGGAAGTCAAATGAGAAAAAAGAATATTTTTCAGGGCCAAGTTTTTTAGGGGATAGTAGTCAGTCAAATTAACAACTATGAAAATTTAAAGATTCACTGTATTCACTGTATTTATACATACTGGATCATACAATGATAATACATTGTGTCTTAGATATCATATATAGAATCATCCCTTACTACCAGGTTTTGGATACCTCACATCTATATATATATATATATATGTATATATATTTAGTAAATGAAGAAAAAACTCTAAACTTGCTTCATTACAATAATTTATTTCAACCGTATTAATACGGCATCTTCAGGTAATCACAAGAACATGACTCTTACTGAGAATTTGAAATTACATATCCCACTAAATGCTTTCTCTTTTGTATAAGGAAATTCTTACCACTTATCCTTATGTTGTATTTCTATTCTGTTAAGTTTGCTCAGGAAATAAAATATTTTTTCGATTATTTTGTCGTTAATTGTTCTCACAATTTGTTTATTCGAGGAAATAATATTCAATCAATTCTCGACAGTTAAAATTTTGCAAATCAGAAATCATTAATAGATTAAACTTGGTTAACCTTAAGACTTGGATAGCATTTTCCGCCCTGTCAGCTGGGGCGTTAGAATGCATAGACTGCACCTATGCAGAGAGGTAAGACTCCCCCAATTGGGCCACCTGTTGTCTGTGGGTGGCGACCCGTGATGCTTAAGGATAAAACTCAGGTGGCTGAGCAGTCCATGACTTGCAATATTCCACTTTAGACTTTTCTTGGGCTAGACGAGCGGTCAGAGAGGCCTCCTCCGATCAATCGGCTGGTCACGTCAAGCCCTAGCACCTATGTGATTGCCCCAACCCTATTGCCCTCATGGCAAAACCCCAATCCTTCTTATCATATGGGTGCTAGAATGCGGTGGCTGAGGGTCTACATGTCCTGGGAATGACGTTAAACTCTATCTGATGGTGAGGTTCCAGTTCTGGAGGTTTGGGGAATGTGGAGCACCCCTTCATCCCCATTGCTCTCTGGTCCACTCTGACCCGGAGTAGTAGTACCTGTTAGGGTCCCATCTATGGGTTGAATAGAAAAACATGAGTTGACAAACAAAATTGTATTATGCATTAAGAATGTCAGCATTAAATGACCCAACAAGGTTGATATGCCGTAAAACAAAACAAACGAAACCAAACCAAACTTGATAGCATTTTTGGATTCCTTGGACAAACATGTTTTTTAAACCAATTTCTAGGAGTAAGGAAGCTCCAGAACTCATTTTACAGACAAAAATAGATTACAAAAAGTCGCCATTTTTCGCCACCCTGCACCCAAATTTGGAGAGCTAAAAATAGACAAAACTCTTTTTGATGTTGTTGCTTCGGTTCTGAGTGAAAATAAAACTATATTTTTGGTACAAAAACTATTCAATATATGTAAAATAATAAAAGAAAAAAAATGTCATAGATGCAGTGCCACCTCGGGATATTGTTCTTCCTATGAAAAATCAAAAATCATCAATAACTTAAAATTGGTTGACTTTCAGATTTTTTTCGATAGCGTTTTTAAACAAATTTTAACAAAATTTTATTCGGAGCAAAAACCAAACTATGTTTTTGGTACAAATAATGTTCAATAGATATGAAATAACAGAGACTAGCACTTAATTCAGTTATGATAATTTTTACTCATGCTTGTTACGTCATATGTACATAATTGTTGTAGAGTAGCTAACATCCCTTCAGCACTCTGTAGGCTGCAGGTTCAATCCTGGCCATGGGTGATAATAACATAGAATACTTAACATAGCTTAACATTTGTACCCCGGTCATGGTTAACGGAATGAAAACAGTCTGACCCCGTGGATTGAATAAAGGGTTCGGTTCGAAGTTCCGGGAAGGATCCTGATTACGATATGAAGGCTTCAGAGTTCGAAGAGAAGGTTTCCGAGTTCGACAAGAAACACCTGGAGAAGGTTGGAGGGCCCATCGGCCGAAACATTGTGTATATCTTATTATAATGGAGATTGTGGGTTTGTCTGTCTGTAACCGAAACTATATTACTATACAAATCACAATTCCCTTTGTTATTTATGTCACATTCTCCATGATTTGATTTTTATTTAAACCTCAATTATTAATAAAATTGTTTTACATTATTAATATTGTTGACCATATCTACATACTAATAACATGCAATTGTATTTATATATACAACAAAATAGCGATTTACAGTGTGAATGGGAAGGCTAATTTGCATATTGATATTATAAATTTGATTTTAATAATAATGTGCTTAGTATTATTGATTTCTAATTGTTTGGGTTTTATCTTATTGAATATGAGCAAAAATCTCGGGGATAAATCTTAAAAGAAATCCATTATCAAGAAGAAATAACTGTAATTTTATTCTCTACTTCCTATTTTACTAAATAGTTAAATTAGGAAAATTTACCAATGAAAGACGGGAGTAACGGAAAATGGTGGAAGAGTTAGTTTCAAAGTTGTTCTATTTTTCAATCATACCCCCTCTTTTCCAAATCTTCTTATCTGCATTCTTATTCAGTTTCATTAGCCTTTCTAATTTAATATGATAAAATATATTAAAACTTAAATACTTGCACAACGGAGGGTGCATATATTTGCTAGTAACATTAAAGATGAGCACAATAATCCGAAGATTATTATATCCAGGGAAATATTCAAAAATAGTATTCTTCAATTGGACACATGGCGTTGTGGATAAAGGGGTTAGGTTAGTTCTAAGTGACAGTAATCTCTAGACTGCAGGTTCAGTCCTGGTCAGAGACAGTAGTAACATAGAACAATAATTAACAAAGTTTAATACCTGTACCCAAGCTATGGTTAGCGGAATGAGAACAGGATACTCCCGCGGACTGAATAAAGGTTCAAAATTCCGTGATGGCTCCCGATTACGACAATTAGGTTCCCGAGTTCGAAAAGAAGGTTCCCGAGTTCGACAAGAAATACCCGAAGAAGGTTGAAGGGCACATCCGCTGAAACATTGTGTATATCACAATAAAGATGAGCACAATAGTCGGAATAATCCGAGGATTATTATATCCAGGGGAAATATTTAAAAAATATATCTGAACTTTCGGCAAGATCACACTCATATACACGCACTCACTTCTAACCACGGCCACTCCAAAAATACATAGATATAAATATGTCGGGCCGGGATAGCTCAGTCGGTAGAGCGTTCGGCTAGAAACCACAAGGTTCCTAGTTCGATACCGGTCCTCGCCAACTCAGCGTATGAGTAGCACATGGATCTGTGCGGTAAAGTAAGGAGCTGATGGTAGGAGTGGCGCTCCACCTCAGATGCCAAAACAATCTCCTTGGTCTAGCGCTATTGAAAAGGGGATAGACTCCCTCGTTGACTGGCTGATACCGACTTTAGGCCGCCCCGACGACTTTACTTTACTTATATGTATTATTCGGACTATTGTCCTCATCTTCATTGTTATCTATACTCAAGCGTCATCTCAAAAAATCAGAGAAATAAATATGTCTTTATCTGTGCTTTTTATCTAAGAGGGAAAAGGGTTGTTTTATTTTCGTTGCCATCTGTCCACTTATCTGTCTGTGTGTCTCGATGTCAGAATATGTTTATCTATCCTTGGGGCTGGTTAGATTAGTAGGTAGAGCACCCGCCCATGAATCGCAAGGTTCCAGGTTCAATACCGGTCCTCACCAAATCAGTGCATAAGTAGCACAGCTTGGGTAATCTGATCTGTGGCGTGAAGCACCTGGGAGCTGACGTTAGGTGTGATACTCTGCCTTAGCAAAACAATATCCCTGGTTTAGCGCCAGCGAAAAGTGGATAGACACCATTGTTAAGGCCACATTCTTTTACTCTCTCTCTCTCTCTCTCTCTCTCTCTCTCTCTCTCTCTTCTCTCATACACACACACACACTCTCTCTCTTTCTCAATCTCTCATACACCCCCCCACACACACACACTCTCTCTCTCTCTCATACACACACACACACACACTCTCTCTTTCTCTCTCTCATACAAACTCTCTCTCTCTCTCTCTCTCTCTCTCTCTCATACACACTCTCTCTCACACACACACACACTCTCTCTCTCTCTCATACACACTCTCTCTCTCTCTCAACACACTTTCTCTCTCTCTCATACACACACTCACTCTCTCTCTCTCTCATACACACACACTCTCTCTCTCTCTCTCTCTCTCTCTCTCTCTATACATACATATATATATATATATATATATATATATATATATATATATATATATTACCAACGCACAATCCCTTTTGTACATATTTTTCGAATTTTTTTTTTACTATTCCTTAAAATCTTTCTTTTCCTGCCTGATGATTGCTCTATTAAAACGAGTATGAAAACAAATGGTAGCTTATAAGCATTGGATATATGCCAAAACTAATAGATATTTATTATTATTATTATTATTATTATTATTATTATTATTATTATACGTGTGTATGTGTGTGCGCGCATGTGCGCACGTCTGCGTGTTTAAATGTGTGTAATTATTTATTAATTAAGTTTTATCTGTCTATCCATGATCGGTCACCAATCGATCGAGTAAAACTTATGCAAACATGATGGCTGAGGCACTGAAACCGAAAAATTATTATATACGTTGAAATATTAAAAGATATCACGCGCACATATATACACTCATATATACGCACATACATCTGCTAACGTTTCTTTTATAAAAAAATTATAATAGCCAAATGACGGTTTGTTAAGTTTTTTTCTTTCTTATTGAAAGTGTAAATATTGCTCTATTTATAATTAATTTATTAATTATCATATATTGAGCTCTCTTAGGGATTTGTAAAAATCCTTGTATAAATATATAGACGTGTATCTGCATGGACATGCATTGTGGGTATAAAGATATAGATGATCCCAAATAGAATCATCCACCACTTACCAGTCATTTATATATATATATATAAGTAAAGTCGTCGGAGCGGCCTAATGTCGGTATCGGCCAATCAGCGAGGGAGTCTATTCCCTTTTCACTAGCACTAGACCAAGGAGATTATTTAAGCATCTGAGGTATAGCACCACACCTACCATCAGCTCCTCACTTTACCGCACAGATCCCTGTGCTACTCATTCGGTAAGTTGGTGAGGGCCGGTATCGAACCAAGAACCTTGTGATTCCGAACCGAACCGAACACTCTACCGACTGAACTAAACCGGCCCTGTTAATATATATCAATATATATCATGGTGTTGATTTTCCGTAACAATAGTTTCTTGCATATTATGCAATCAGACGGTTCAATATTAAAATGTTGAAAAAGACATGCTTAAGTCTTAATACATACGGTGTCCAGATATAAGAATAAATAAATGAATTAAAATAAAATAAATAAATAACAAAAATAAAATATCAAATTAATAGAGTACTCAAAATTTAGGATTAATTCGGGTCAGATGGTAAATAACAGACAATTTGTTTAAATGTCTACATTTGGACACTAGTTCATAATTTTTGTTCAGTAAATTCACATTCGTATTTTGGAGGTTGCACAATTTTTCTTCGATGCATAGTCTATAGTTGTATGGACAATACAAATATAGACTATGCATCGGAGAAAAATTGTGCAACCTCCAAAATACGAATGTGAATTTACTGAACAAAAATTGTGAACTAGTGTCCAAATGTAGACATTTAAACAAATTTTCTGTCACTTACCACCTGACCTGTCATTTACCTTACCTTTGTAAGCTTGGGCTTCTTTTTATAATTTCCCATTTTATTATAGGCATATTACCGTTGTGTCTTTAATGTGCCATACGTATTTAGATAAGTATATGTGTGTGTGTGTGTGTGTGTGTGTGTGTGTGTGTGTGTGGTGTGTGTGTGTGTGTGTTTTATCAAGTGTTTTTATCTAAGGAGTAAAAAGCTGTTTTATTTTCGTTGCCATTTCTCAATCCCTTTCTTACATCCCTAAGTGAAAAATTGGCACAACCATTATGTTGACGTTAAAGTTCCTGGCATAAAATCCAAGACAGAAGAATCTACAAATGGTTCTACGATCTTATCTCACTGGCACTTTTCAGAAGGGAAATCATTTACAGAACTTTCGAGTCTTTGAGAGTTTGCCACTATTTTCACCAGACCTTTCGATAAGTTGGTTTTATTTTGCAATGGCAATGGCATTGGAACTCCTTGAATCCAAAACATTAGTTCGTCTTTTTGATCCACAAGAAAAGAAGATTAAAAAAACAAATAATACTAACAATGCTTCATCTAAAAAATGTAGACAACTTAGGATTATATAGAAATAAGAAAAACAAAATGTATCAAAAAATAGATGAAATTATTTTGATGCTGATGTCGACGTTTAACGTTTCGATTTATGTTATGTTATTCCAGCTTAAGCCATTTTCAAACACCCACCACCGTTTGAACAAAAAATTCCTTTCTTTTCTTTTCAATTGCATAACATAAACCGACACGTTTTAACGTCGACAATATATATATATATATATATATATATATATATATATATATATATATATATATATATATGCGATTACCACACAAGGTTAAATGAAAGAGATTGTCGGAACCTCATACGTCGAAATCGACGGGAGAGTCCATCATATATATATATATTGTTAGTCCTTTGTTAGTATTGGAGAATTGAGAATAAAGTGCTCGATTGCTTTTGTAAGAGCTGTATTTTATTTATAATAGTGTACAATACATTTAAGGTGCAATTGTTATCATTGGTTTCTAGGCAGCATGCTTGCTACCCTTAATCACGACAAAGCGCCTGTTTAAGAAATACGTCGAATGTCTCTTCATTTATATATGTACGAGACTACTGTTTATGGTGGTCCTTTTATATATATATATATATATATATATATATATATATATATATATAATACTCATCCTGTTTGAAAAAGAGAATTTGTCTATTGTGGAATTTGAAATATATTTTCTATTTTCAAAAACTGTTACAATAAGATATACATGACAGTCGCTGACCGAGAAACGCGTGGGTGGATGTGCTTATATTTGAAACTACCGCATAACTTTTTTGCAACATCAATGTTTTCGTTTTGAATTCATATTATTTTCGTCTCCTCTCTCGATGAGTCCGGAGTAAAAACAAGCTCTGAAGACGATTTTTATAAATCGAAATATTGTTCAATATTAGCTATGAATATGATATAAAATATTTTCATTTTAACAGCATATTGTGTTGTTTTCATATCATTTTATCTATACTCATACACACACACACACACACACACACACACACATATATATATATATATATATATATATATATATATATATATATGTAAACACGGTTTGTTTGGAATGGCTTTTTGCCGATAATTTTTGGGAGAATAAGTGCTTAATTGGAGTCGTACCTAATTTTGAAAATTAATTAATTAATAACGAATTAGGCGGGATATATATATATATATATATATACTAGCAAATATATGCACCCTCCAGGTGCAAGTATTTTAGTTAAATTTTATAATAAAATATGATATTAAATTAGAAAGGCTAATGAAACTGAATAAGAATGTAGATAAAAAGATTTTGAACAGAGGGGGTATGATTGAAAATTAGAACAACTTTGAAACTAACTCTTCCATCATTTTCCGTTACTCCCGTCTTTCATTGATCAATTTTCCTAATTTAACTGTTTAGTTAAAATAGGAAGTAAAGAATAATATTACAGTTATTTCTTCTTGTTAAGAGATTTCTTTTAAGATTTATTGAAGAGATTTTTGCTCATATTCAATAAGATAACACCAAAAAATTAGAAATCAATAATACTAAGCATATATTTATTAAAATCAAATTTTTAAGATCAATATGCAAATTAGCCTTCCCATTCATACTGTAAACTGCTATTTTGTTGTATATATAAATACAATTGCATGTTATTAGTGTGTAGATATGGTCAACAGTGTAAGTAACGAAAAACAATTTTATTAATAATTGAGGTTTAAATAAAAATAAAATCATGGGAATATGATGTAAATAACAAGGGGAATTGTGACTTGTATAGTAATATAGTTTCGGTTACAGACAGACAAACATACAATCTCCATTATAATAAGATATATATATATATATATATTATATATATATATATATTTGGTGATGAGGATCATTCCATGTGGAGTTCAGCTGTAATGTTGCATGTTAACCGTCCTGGCAGCTCAATGTGCCTAGTACAAGTATGTGTAAGGACAGAGCAATATAGAGAATAAATGCAGAAAAAAAAACTTGAAATGTGCTTCCAGTGATAATTCATTTCAACTGCAAAATGCAGCATCTTCCAACCGAGTAAAAAAAGTAGTTGTTACTCAACAACCATGTTTTTGCTCGGTCTGATGTTTGCTGCATTTTGCAGTTGTAATAAATTATTACTGGAAGGACTTTTAATTTTCTTCCTTCATTTATACATATATATATATATATATATATATATATATATATATATATATATATACTAATAATGGAGATTCGCTTCCGGTTTTTGTCGGTAACAAAAACTACGTCACTGCTTACGTCACACTACCTAAAATCGTCATAACATAGAATAAATACACTCATAATTTGAGCATGTAATGTTAGACAGTCCTCATTGTTTTTTAAAACAAGTTTTAATAAATATATACCTGGTATTATCCATCTATATATAGTTTATTTTATTTTCATATATATTTAAAGTTATCAGAACTAAGTTTCCATTTCAAATTTTTGAAATGTTTTACTCCTTTAATAAATTTATTTTATTTTTTACTCCTTTAATAAATTTGATGATTTTACTTTACTTATGATACAAACTCTCTGATATTAAATTTTCAAGTCCCATCCCCTCAGGTAATATTTATTTTACGTCGCCCAGAGGGCGTTTTTTTATTTTGCTTATATATATATATATATATAAGAAGAGAGAGAGAGAGAGAGAGAGAGAGGTCTGCCAAAATGTTGACGCATTTTCCTTTTAAAAATGAATTGAAATTAATTAAATCGATTATTTAAGGTCAAATTTAAAGTCGAAAAGTAGTAACATAATGAGCATCAGTAAAAAAAAAAAAAAAAGTAAAAAGGAAATTATTATTACACATTAATTTATTTTTAATACATTTAAAACTATTTTTCATTCAATATTGCTCAACTATATCTTAAACATGGCCGTAAACACTGCCTAAGATTACATAAAATCCGTATTTTACAAAATAAATTAATCCTCTGGATTGAAAAAGAAAATAACCAAAAATCAGGGAATTATCCGGTTTTAATAAAACACTGAAAATTTCATTAAAATCGTTATTCCCTGATTTTGGGTAATTTCTTTTAAATCGCGGGGGGGGTTATTTTTTAAAATACGGATTTTATGGCAACTTTGGCAGTGCCTAATAGAGGAGAGGGGGGAGAGAAAAACAGAAACACCGGTCAGAGACAGACATAATCAGTATGTATGTATGTATGTGTGTGTGTGTGTGTGTGTGTGTGTAAGAGAGAGAGACAGAGAGACAGAGAGGGAGGGAGAGAGAGAGAGGGGGTGGCATACATATTTATGTATTTGTAAGCATACTCTATTGAAATAAATAATAGCCCTTATAAAGCATAAATTCAACTTCGTGCCATTTTTATATTCTCTGGTAGTTCATCATTTGGGCCCCCACCCCAACCAACAAGCTACACAATGAAAGTGTGATGAAGATGGCGGATGGATGGGAGGAGAAAAAGGGAGCTAACGAGTCTCGGCTGACATTCGGGTTGCGCTCTATTGATACAAACCAGGTGCGCGCTGGAAATGACCACGTGCCTTTAGCGATCAATTCGCACTGCCTACTTGAATGCGGAGAGATAAGCGTTGAGAGCCGGACCTTTGTGTGTGTCGTCAGGGTGAACAGTCGTTGGCCAGCTGTCGCAAACACACCTGTATCCCCTACCCCTCTTATCAACCAATGACATAGCGTTGCTTTTGCCAGCCCCAGACTACTGCCCTCGTCCCGTTGACATGAAGCCTCCGCCCCCCCCGCCCCGCCCTTTGTAGTGATGATCACTGCCAACTCTACAGCCACCCTCGCCCTTACTACTTGATCCCTCAACTGTGTTTCCCGCGAGAAAGAAAAGAAAAGACAAAGCTGCTCACTGGGGTCACAAAAGAATACCCCCCCTCTCTCTCTCTCTCTCTCTCTCTCTCTCTTTCTCTCTCTCTCTCTTAATACACGGGTGTACGCCGTGCAAACGTATTTGCATGTAATAAATATTTATATAATACATAAAAAACGAATAAAGACAATAAGCGAGACGTAAAAATACTGTGGAACATGAGTGTAACAGTGATACCAATTGTAGTTTGAGCACTTGGAACGGCCTCAAGAGGGTTTTGAAAAAAAAGACTGAAGGAATTGGAAATCAGTGAGAGAATCGAGACTATCCAAACAGCAACATTGTTTAGATCGGCTAGAATATTCAAAAGAGCCCTGAAGACCTGAGAAGACTTGCTGTTACTCACGCTCCAGTGAAGGACCACCAGTTAATAATAATAATAATAATAATAATACAGTTAGGCTGATAGCGTCTTAATTTAGAGCGTCCTGGGACGCACGGATTTGATTTGAATGAGTCCCCGGGAAATTTGTTGGCTCCCAAATCAAGTTTCTTAATAAATTGTAGAGTTTTTATTCTATAAACGACTGAAGCCGTCTAACCCGTACATTGTACCTCATACAGTGTAATTCGTTTCGAAGAAAATATTGAAACGTATTTACGGTTAGTTGGAAATGGTGAGGGAAGAAAAAACAATACTGGGACCCATAGATACTATTTTACTGCGCCGTTTTAAAGTTTTATGCGTCAGGGACGCAAGACGCGCACCTATCTGTATCAATAATAATAATAATAATAATAATAATAATAATAATAATAATATGGAATCTGATCTAGAGAATAAGACGTATAAAATTCTCAGGGTCTTTGAGATACAGACGGATCACCTAATCACAGAAACCAGACCCAGTGTTAATTAACAAGAAAATAAGAACTTGTCTTTTCAAGATTCGCGGACCTCAGGTTGAAAATAAAAAAGACAATAAACAAAAAGATAAAAGAATACTTGGACCTAGCTAGAGAATTGAAAAAAAAAAGTGGAACACAAGGATGAAGGTTCTAACAATTGTAGTTGGTGTAAATGGACCCACTACAATTGGTAGAATTGGTCTTTTTCCAAGACTTTGGAAACTTCATCAAGTCATGGACCTTTATGAAATTAGACTTGAATAGGCAATCGTAGCCGAAATAAATTTATTTCTGATAAATTAAGGTTGATATATATATATATATATATATATATATATATATGAGAAACAAACAAACAAACGATGTGTTTTGATATGGCTTTATTTAGCCGACAATTTTTGGGAGAATATGTGCTTAATTGAAGTCGTACCTAATTTTGAAAATTAATTAATTAATAATTAATGAATTAGGCGGGCATACCTATTCAAATGTAAGGCTAAACAAATCGAGAAAAATCAATCTCTTTATGTACATTTCGACCTATTAGGCCTCATCAGCAGAGCTATAGACAGGAAGATCGCTTTGTGTGTGATTCGAACCCTGACTGTCAAGCTGACAATATATATATATATTATATATATATATATATATATATAATATATAGTGTGTGTGTGTGTGTGTGTGGTGTGTGTGTGTACAGAAAAAAACCTACTCGAGTTTCACCATAAGGATCTTCAGGGTTAAATCCACTGAATTAATCAAGATATTGATTAATTACAGTTAATTGCAGGAGTTCGCTGACTTATCCAACTAATACTTATACCAAACAAATATTGAGACCAACCAAATATTTTTACCGGTAAGTCATTCTCTCCCGACTCATCATTCGCATCTGATGAGTCGGGAGAGTTAGACACTTTGTCTAAGCTCCCTGAAACAGATTATAAAGTCAAATCTCTAAGTATTTTGTTATTTCTTCACTTTTATATATATATATATATATATATATATATATATATATATATAAAGAAGAGTTTTTTTATGAAAAGAATTAAGAAAAAGCAACTGAAAGAAAAAAAAACGTGAAATGCCATTTCTTTCTTTTTTTACTCTTTCTTCCTATATTTTTCTTTTAAGCCCAAAAATATCCATCAATACAAATGAGAAAAATTAAGCTAAATAAATAAAAAGGATATACATGTACCCACTATACCAATAAAGTTATTATTATCTATATATTAATATTGGTGTTCCTTAATCTTCCGTTCGTTATCATCTTGCAATACCCTCTGTTTAAAAATCAGACCGCCCGAATCCATGAGTGTTGTCACCTCAGCTAAATAATGGACCATTCCATTTTTATTATAAAGAAAGAAAGGACGTGCTACACAGAAAAATATAAAAAGAAAGAAATAAAAGTGTTGGGGACAGATAGAGAGAGGGGGTAGAACGCGAAAACAATAACGCTAATCTGTTTCAATCGAACAATGAAAAGATGAAAAGAAGAAAGGAAAGAAACAGAGAGAGATGGAGCGGGGTTAAACCATGATTATTATACGTTTTACATATGGAACTATCTAGAAACAGCTCTTAAGCAAATATCAAACGTTGCAATAATTGAATTATCATACTGTGGTATATCCACGGGTTCTGCTAGTTATTATTAATATCAAACATAGATTTATAAAGTATTTGACATTAAATAACCCATAGGGTTTTTACACCGTTAAACAAACCAATCCGAACCGAACCAAACCAAATGAAGTTAATGAAAATTATTTATATCAATTTGAAGATATTAAGAACTTAAAACATAGAAACTTTTATCAAAATTACTTGTTTCGGCATTAAATGACCCGAAAAGGGTTGATATGCCGTAAAAACAAACAAACCAAATAAAGTTTGTAAGATATTTAGAACTTGAAATATAGAAAGTTTTATCAAATATAAGTTATATCAAAATAATTTATTTCGGCATTAAATGACCCGAAAACGATTGATATGCCGTAAAAACAAACAAACCAATCCAAACCAAATTAATAAAGGTCGTAAAACACAACACAAATTAATATTAAAAGGTCACGAGATACCACTATTTAAATAGGTTTGCTTTCACTATTTTTATTTATCTTATTTATTTATAAATACACATACGTTAGTAGTAAATACGTTACGCTTAATATTTATAATTTTAGATTTTCAATAAATGTCGGACTCTACATAAATATTAAGTAAAAGCAATGACATTATCAATATTCTAATCAAATAAATATACATTAATTATTTTTTAAATAATTTCGAACACAACTTACGTCACAGTTTTGAAATAGAACGCTAACGGCTACTGAACGCTCTTTTTTTCCATAACTATTTTGAATATCATTCAGAAGTTACATCACACATCAACAATGGCCTGACGACGGCTTAATATACAAGCCTAAATATTTTAACATTGGCTAATACTACTAGCTAATGAAATCATCCTCTGAATATTCGTGTATATATATTATAT
>CM042182.1:29056182-29073682 GCA_023376005.1 Doryteuthis pealeii | reverse complement strand
ATTATCTTCCTCTTTCTTCTCTTTTCTTTTTCCCCGTTTTTTGCTTCTTTTCAAATGAGTCACCCCCTTTTCTTTTTCTTTTCTTCCTTTCTTTTTATCCTTACTTTTCCATTTCTTTTTTATTCTTATTCATCCATTTTATTCTTCTTCTTATTATTATTTATATTATTATTATTATTAATTTAATTTTCTTTTTTCTTTTTCTTCTTCTTCTTTCTTCTTTTCTTCTTCTTCTTCTTCTTCTTCTTCTTCGACTCATCATCCTCATCTTCTTCCAATAATTATTTTCCTCTTTCTTCTCTTTTTCTTTTTCCCCGTTTTTTGTTTCTTTTTCAAATGAGTCACCCCCTTTTCTTTTTCTTTTTCTTCCTTTTTCCATCTCTTCTTTTTATTCTATTCATCCATTTTCTTCTTCTTCTTCTTCTTCTTCTTCTTCTTCTTCTTCCTTTCTTTTATCCTTACTTTTTCCATCTTCTTCTTTTTTATTCTTATTTCATCCATTTTCTCTTCTTTCTTCTTCTTCTTATTATTATTATTATTATTATTATTATTATTATTATTTACTCCTTTTTGAGTTTTCACATCAGCATTAGCGATGGTCTTTCAGTGGAGTCTGAGTGACAGCAAGTCTCCTCAGGTCTCCAGGACTCTTCTGAGTATTCTGGCAGATTGCAGCGTTTGCAGTGTTTGAATGGTTCAATCCTTCATCTGATTTCCAAACATTCCAGACCCTTTTCCAATCCTTTTGGGACCGTTCCAAGTGCACCAACTACAATTGGTATCACTTTCACTTTCATATTCCATAATTTTTTCAGTTCTCTGGTAAGGTCCAATTATTATTATTATTATTATTATTATTATTATTATTATTATTATTATTATTCTTGAGAGAGACTATTTGGATACATATCTTCCAAAAGAGCATCGTTGCTATGTGAAATGCAATTAGCTTCGTTCAGGAATTGAACTCGTTATCGTGTCCCTCTCCTACGACGACAATACACATTTTGATTTTTTAATTTAAAGTTATAATACAAGTTTTTTAGTAGTCTCATAATTTATTTACTTAAATTGCCATTATTGCAATGGAAAGGATTCAAATGTTGAATTATATGGAAAAAGTTTTATTCATTTTATTAACATTAATATTGAATAGATACAATAGATTAATGAAAAGATATATAATACAGTGTTGTTCTGTATTCTATGTATTAACGATTAAAAATAGTTATTTGAGGATATATTTGTTTACAAATGATTATCTTTAGTTACATGCAATCATACAATTGCTTGTAAAAAGTCTGACTTCGGCATTAAATAATCCAATAAGAGTTGACGTACCGTACCCACTCAGTAGAGCATTCGGCTAGAAATCACACGTTTCGTAGTTCGATACTAGCCCTCGCCAAGTCAGTGCATGAGTAGCACAGGGATATGTGTGGTAAAGTAAGGAACTGATGGTAGATGTGGCGCTCCACCTCAGACGCAAAAACTGTTAAGTATCTGGCCGCCATCCTTGGCCAGTGGAAGAACTCAAAGTAAATTAAGTAAGTACCGAGCTATAGATCCTTTGGTAAGTGAATAAGTCCTGTGGTATAGAATCCTTTTAGGTCCGACGTCCAAGAAGATCCAAGTAGCAGTGAGCTAAATTAGAATCAGCCAGTATAATAAAAACAACAGCAGCAGGCACTGCCAGTGATTGGAACAACAAGGCTAGTCACATGGTAGTCGGCTAGTCTATAAGTAGAAGTGACCATTTGGCAAATAAACTCTCTGGTCTAGCGCTAGTAAAAAGCGCCCTCGCTGATTGGCTGATACTGACTTTAGGCCACACCGACGACTTTACTTACTTTTACCCACTAACCAACCGAACTTATATACAGTGATGTATTGACTTACGAGTTTAATTCGTTCCACTCATAACTCAGTTTCCTCGTATATCAAATCAATTTCTCCGATTGAAATAAACTGAAATCTCATTAATCCGTTCAAAGTCCCCATTTCACCCCACCAAAACACCCAAATTCTTTTATTACGTTTTTAATAAGAAAACTAGCATTATATTGTATAAAATATAACAAAATAGAATGCAATGAATTATAAACATAAGCGTATCTGAAGCTCGCTCGTATTCTAAATTTTAGCTTACAACACAGAGCAAAAAATCAACCGAGTGACAGCTCTAACTCGGAAAACTCTTAAGTTGGGGCATTCGTAAGTCAAGGTAAAAAAAATTAATCTTAAATGTTTTTAGTAAACTTATCAGCATAAGCATATCTGAAGCTCGCTCTCACCACAAATTTTAGCTCACAACACAAAGTAAAAAATCGATCAAGTAACAGCTCTTAGAAAACTCGTAAGCTGGGACCCTCGTAAGTTAAGGTAAAATTTTCTCATCTTTAAATGCTTTTAGTGAACTTATTTACATAAGCGTATACGAAGCTCGTTCGAAGCTTAAATTTTAGCTAACAACAAGTGAATTATCGATCAAGTAACAGCCATCAGAAAACTTGTAAATTGGGGCACTCGTAAGTCAAGTAAAAATTTATAATCTTAAAATGTTTTTAGTGAAATTATTTACATAAGTGTATACGAAGCTCGCTCAATGCTTAACTTTACGCTGACCTCACAAAGCAAAAAAATCGATCAGCTCTCAGAAAACTCGTAAGCCGGAGCACTGGTAAGTCAACGTAAACATTTCTAACCTTAAAAGTTTTTTAGTGAACCTATTTACAAAAGCGTATACGAAGCTCGCTTGAAGCTTAAATTTTAGCTGACAATACAAAGCAAAAAAGTCGAGGTACTACTGTTTTTAGAAAGAAAAATTATTTACATAAATTATTAACATAAGCGTATCTGATGCTCACTCGTCCTTCAAATTTTCGCTCACAACACAAAGAAAAAATCGACCGACTAACAGCTCTAATTCGGCAAACTTGTAATTTGGTACAGTCGTAAGTCAAGGTGAAAATTTCTAATCTTAAAATGTTTTTACTGAACTTATTTACATAAGCGTATACGAAGCTCGCGCACGGCTTAACTGTTTGCTGACCTCACAAAGCACTCGTAAGTCATGGTAAAAATTTATAATCTAAAAATGTTTTTAGTGAACATAAGCGTATACGAAGCTCGCTAGAACCTTAAATTTTAGCTGACAATACAAAGTAAAAATCGATCAAATAACAGCTCTCAGAAAACTCGTAAATCGCAAGTCAAGGTAAAAATTTCTAATCTTTAGATATTTTTAGTGAATTTTTTTACATAAGCGTATACGAAGCTCGCTCAGGGCTTAACTTTTTGCTGACTACTCAAAGCAAAAAATCGATCAGCTCTCAGAAAACTCGTAAATTGGAGCACTCGTAAGTCAAGTAAAAATTTATAATCTTAAAATATTTTTAGTAAACTTATTTACATAAGCGTATACGAAGCTCACTCAGGGCTGAACTTTTTGCTAACCACCCAAAGCAAAAAATCGACCAGCTCTCAGAAAATTCGTAAGTTGGAGCACTCGTAAGTCAAGTAAAAATTTATAATCTTAAAATATATTTAGTGAACTTATTTACATAAGCGTATACGAAGCTCGCTCGAACCTTAAATTGTTGCTGACTACCCAGAGCAAAAAATCGATCAGCTCTCAGAAATCCCGTAAGTTGGAGCACTCGTAAATCAAGTAAAAATTTCTAATCTTAAAATATTTTTAGTGACCTTATTTACATAAGCGTATACGAAGCTCGCTCAGGGCTTAACTTTTTGCTAACCACCCAAAGCAGAAAATCGACAAGCTCTCACAAAATTCGTAAGTTGGAGCACTCGTAAGTCAAGTAAAAATTTATAATCTTAAAATGTTTTTAGTGAACTTATTTACACAAGCGTATATAGTCTTAAAATGTTTTTAGTGAACATAAGCGTATACGAAGCTCGCTAGAACCTTAAATTTTAGCTGACAACAGAGAGCAAAAAAAATCGATCAAGTAACTGCTCTCAGAAAACTCGAAAGCTGGAGCATTTACACAAGCGTATACGAAGCTCGTTGGGGCACTCCCAAATCAAGGTATTACTGTATATAGAAAGCTAAAGACGAGATAGTGATGAGATAGACGGAAATATTTGTGTGAAATTTTGTGAACGTTTAGATGTCCGTTTTTTATCCGTCTGTTTCTCATCTTGGCATATTTGTAGATCTCATTCAATCCTCACTGCGCATGTGTCGGCCTCGCTGTGGGAAGTATTCGTATATCGACACATATGAATTCAAGTGAGCACGTGTGTTTGCGCTGATGTGAAATCTACCGGTAATTCGGTACATTTCTTCGAAAAGTTATTTTTAGTACTCAATAATCTTTCCCCCGAATTTTAACCCTTTCTTCGCACTTCTCAGGGGAGGGTCTGTTTGTCTGGCGAACATCCTGGGGAGTACTCAAAAATCACCCTAGTAAAAAAAAAAAAAAAAAGAAGTTATAATGGGGAGTGGAAGGAATTTTTGTGTGAGATTCATATTGTGAAGAGTACCTTTTTTATTTCCTTTTTTTTTCTTCTCCCAGCTTTTTTTTTTGTTTTTTGCTTTGAATGTCCCCCACAAAGTGACTGGGTACATACGTGAACAGATACAGTTGACTGCAAAAAAAAAAAAAGATATCCTAAGATTAATTCATTCACCTTTAAACTATAAAGTACACCGTATACACGTACTCTATATTTCTTATACACTGCGTTATGTATGTGAGCATAAAACAGTAGGATTAATTCTGTGTACATGCACTGTGTTGACCTTTTGCGGATCGTACACACACACATGTATACATACACATACATGTAATTATGTTTGTATAGAGATCCACATAGTCTTACATACTACAGACATATATAATTAAAAAGGAGACTGTTTGTTGGCGCGAGTATAAACTGTCTCGCAATTAAGAAAGAAAAGGAAATGGTTATTTTGAAAAAATTAAATGTATTTGATGAATGAAATAATTTATAATGAATTTGTTGAGTGCACACTATAATATAATTTAATGCCGATAAATTTTGTTAAACCCATAGATGGGACCCTAACAACTACCACTCGGGTCAGAGTGGACCAGGGAATGGTGATGAACTCCAATTAACCTCCAAACTGGAACCTCACATCAAGTTTAATATCCTCCAGGACATGTAGACCCGCAACCGCCTTCTAGCACCCATTGATTCGGGGATTCATAACGATAGGGTTTGGAAAAATCATATATATTTGACCAGCGATTGATCGGATTCCGCCCGTCTAACCCAAGAAGTGGAGTATTGCATGTCATGCTGGCTATGCACAGGTTGGCCCCATTGGGGAGTCCCTCTCTGCAGAGGTGCAGTCGGTGCTTTCTAACGCCTTTGAAAATTTGTCAATCAAAAGAAGAAACATAAACTATTCTCCTGATTATTTTTTTTTAAAATTCAGAAATAATGAAAATTATGAGCTGAATTTTTATTTTTTTTTTTTACATTTTTGCACCGTTAAATCAATTGAAATTTAACGTAGCCAAAAAAAGATACGACTAGAGGCTTTTTTAAAAAATTATATGAAAAAATCAATTAATGGTCCAATTTTCACGAAGATTTCTATAATTATTTACCTTTTAACAGACACACACACACACACACAACACACACACACACACACACACACACTCTCTCTCTCTCTCTCACTCACACACACACACACACACACACACACCCACACACACTCTCTCTCTCTTCTTCTCTCACTCACACTCACACTCACACACACACGCACGCGCACGCGCGTAAAAGTGCGACTCATCGTGATATAATGGTTAACAAGCTAGTTTCACAGATCCATTAGTACTGAATAGTAGGTACCACTAAATTTCCCCGTGAAATTTATCCCCCCCCCCCTATATTTTAACACACTAAAACTTGCATAAAGGTTAATATTATCTTGAAATTTTTTTGTCCATTAAAGAAGAAACATTAAAAAACTCCTAATGATTAAAATATTTTTCAGCTTACGAAAATAATGAAAATTAAGAAAGAAAACAATATTTACATTTTTGCACCGTTAAATCAATTGAAATTTAACGTAGCCAAAAATAAGTTACGACTAGAGGCTTTTTAAAATTTCTATGAAAAATCAATTATTCGTCCAATTTTCACGAAGATTTCTATAATAATTTACCTTTACACACACACACACCATACACACTCTCTCTTCTTCTCACTCACACACACACACACACACTCTCTCTCTCTCTCTCTCTCTCACTCTCACTCACACTCCACGCACGCGCGTAAAAGTGCGACTCATCGTGATATAATGTTAACAAGCTAGTCACAGATCCATTAGTACTGAATAGTAGGTACTCCAATTTTCCCAGGAAATTTATCCCCCCCCCCCTTATATTAACCAGACTAAAACTTGCATAAAGGTTAATATTATCTTGAATTTTTTTGTCCATTTAAAAGAAGAAACATTAAAAAAACTTCCTAATGATTAAGATATTTTTTCAGCTTATGAAAATTATGAAAGAAAACAATGTTTACATTTTTGCACCGTTAAATCAATTGAATTTAACGTAGCCAAAAACAAGTTACGATTAGAGGCTTTTTGAAAAATTTCTATGAAAAATCAATTATTGGTCCAATTTTCACAAAAATTCGATTAATTATTTACCTTTTACACACACACACACACACACACACACAACGCACGCGCGTAAAAGTGCGACTCATCGTTGGTGTAAGGTTAGCAGCTAGTTTCACCGATCCATTACAACTGAAAGTAGGTACCACCAATTTTCCCCATGAAATTTACCCCTCCCTATGTTTAGCACATGGAACTTGCCTAAAGGTTCATAGTATCTTGGAAAATTCCGTATCCTCGCTGCACGAATGGATTGGGTAAATGCAACATACATACATACATAAGTATATACAGATCAAGTATCCAATAGGCACCCCAGCTGGGAGTTGATTTGAAAAGAACACCTTTTGCTTTTCACCGTACACTTCCGGTTGTGGTACAAGAGGCGCTTGGAAAATAAACTTTATAAATTGTGTGATACCATTTCCAAACACATCCTTTTATTTAAATAAACATGAAAAATATTTTGTAAATAAAAACTATTTACATTTAAATAAACATATCTGCATTTCTCTTCTGATCAAAGAAAAACTATTTTAATATACAAATGTGTCTTTCATATAAAAACCTGTCTTTCGTTTAAAGTTTTATAATTTAAAAAAAATTCTATTGAATTAACAACAACAACATGAAATAAATATTTTTTTAAAGTAAAATCCAAAACTATTTTAGTATAAAAACGTGCTTTTGGGTTGTGAATATACATGAACAAACTTTAAAAAGAAATCTTACAGTGAAATTCTAATATATAAAAAAAAGATTGTCTGTTGTTTATAAAAAAAAAACAACCGGGAATTTACGGTGAAAAGCAAAAGGTGTTCTTTTAAAAACAGCTCACAGCTGGGGTGCCTATTGGATACCTTTTCCGTAATTACATACATAGGAGCATACACTAGAGTGTTAGGAAAGTTATGACGTTTTAGCAGAGAGAATATAAGAAAGATAAAATTAAATCTATTTCAAATAAAATAAAGATGTAATATTTTTCATTTTTTAATAACTTTTAACCAGCATGAAGGTAATTTTTCGATTTTATTGATAAATCAACACAGAAAACACGGATTTTCGGCAGCTTTGGCAGTGCCTAGTTTATGCTAAAAAGTGTGATGTGTGGTCTCATCACAATTCAGTGATGTTAGCTGGGTAGGTCGAAAAGTGGTAACAAAATGAGCATCAGTGAAAAAAAATAAAAATAAAAAATAAAAAATAAATAAAAGCAAAATAATATTACACCTGTAATTTATTACATTTTAAACTATTCTTTTCGGTTAATTTTGCTCAAATATATCTTATACCCCTCCCCCCTTAAAAGGGGCCGGGATAGCTCAGTCGGTAGAGCGTTCGGATAAAAACCCGCAAGTTTTCTAGTTCGATACCGGTCCTCGCCAACTCAGCGTATGAGTAGCGCAGGGATCTGTGCGGTAAAGTAAGGAGCTGATGGTAGGTGTGGCGGTCCACCTCAGACGCAAAAACAATCTCCTTACTCTAGCGCTATAGACTCCCTCGCTGACTGGCTGATACCGACATTAGGCCGCCCCGATGACTTTACTTTACTTTTTACTTATATCTTATACATGGCCTTAAACGCTTGTTTAATTAAAAAATACATTCATTAATAAATCAACTCTGAAAATTTCATTAAAATCGGATAATTCCCTGATTTTTGGTAATTTTTTTAATTGGGAAGAGGGTACATTTGTTTTGTAAACCACGGATTTTTCGGCAACTTTTGGTAGTGCTTTAGTTTATACTAAAAATTGTGATGGGTGGTCTCATCACAATTCAGTGATGTTAGCTGGGGTAGGTCGAAAAGTGGTAATTTCTTATAACTCTAACCTAAAAAGGGGAAACAACTCTGAATGAATTTTATCTGCTAATTAATCTACCCATTATTTTCCCATTAAACTAACCCTAAACCCTAACCCTAAACCCTAAACCCGTCTTCTTTTTCCTAGTAGATCAATAAATAGATAAATAATTTATAAAATTCATTCAGAGTGGTTGCCCGTTTTTTAGGTTGGAGTTATAGGAAATAACCCGAAAAGTAGTAACATAATGAGCATCAGTAATAATAATAATAATAATAATAATAATAATAATAATAATAATATAATAATAATAATACACCTATAATTTAATACATTTTAAACTATTTTTGGTCAATTTCGCCCAATATATATTAAACATGGCCGCAACATGCTATCTAGTTATAAAAATTCATTCATTGATAAATCAACACTGAAAACACGGATTTTTCGGCCACTTTGGCAGTGCCTAGTTTATACTAAAAAGTGTGATGTGTGATCTCATCACAGTTCAGTGATGTTAGCTGGATAGGTCGAAAAGTAGTAGCATAATGAGCATCAGTAAAATAAGCAAAATAATATTACACCTGTAATTTAATACATTTTAAACTATTTTTTCGGTCAATCTTGCTCAAATATATCTTATACATGGCCGTAAACGCTGTCTTATCATATAATTCATCCATTGAAAACACGGATTTATCGGCAACTTTGGCAGTGCCTTGTTTATTCTAAAACGTGTGATGTGTGGTCTGATCACAGTTCAGGGATGTTAGTTGGACAGGTCATTTCACTAGAATGAATGGTAAATTGATGTTATTGTTGACTTGTATTAGTTCGGTCCCAACTGAGCGAAAAGAGAAATAATCGGAATAGACAAGGCTTCATTTGTATGTCAGAATTGACCCTGCAAGATGGACACCGTTGAGAGAAGAATTGGTAAGATGAAGAAAGACTGAAGACACCCAAAGGAAGAGGAAAAATGATGCGAAAGAAAGTGCGACGAAGGAAGGAGACTAAAGGAGAAGATGAAATAAGATAGAGCGATTGAGTGAATGAAAATGAAGGTGATAAAGGAAAAGGAAGGAGAATAAGGAGGAAGGAATGAGTGTAAGGAAAAAATAGGAAGAAAAAGTGCGAGGAAGAAAAGAAGAAAATAAGGGTAACCAAGTGGGTAAAAGAAAAAAGGGAGATTAAATTGGATAGCAGTATTGAAAATAAAAGAGAGAAAACGAGAGAAAGATACAAAGAGAGTGGCAGAAAGACTGGGAGAGAGAGAGTGAGTGAGAGAGAGAGAGAGTGAGAGAGAGAGAGAGAGA
Source organism: Doryteuthis pealeii (assembly GCA_023376005.1). Taxonomy (NCBI): domain Eukaryota; kingdom Metazoa; phylum Mollusca; class Cephalopoda; order Myopsida; family Loliginidae; genus Doryteuthis; species Doryteuthis pealeii. The sequence continues at coordinate 29,063,924 of CM042182.1, read as the reverse complement.
GAGAGAGAGAGAGAGACAGTGATGTGTGTGTGAGAGAAGAGACAGACAGGCGAGATAAGAGAGAGAGTGTGTGTGTGTGTGTGTGTGTGTGTGTGTGTGTGAGAGAGAGAGGGAGAGAGTTGAACGAATTTAGTTTTTCCCTTTGATTTTATTAAGAGCGAGAGAAATAAAACAGAAAAGAAGAAATTATATATATATAATATATATATAAAAGTCGTCGGGGTGCCTAATGTCGGTATCAGCAATCAGCGAGGGAGTCTATCCCCTCACTGGCGCCAGACCAAGGAGTTATCTTAGCGTCTAAGGTGGAGCGCCACACCTACCCAGCTCCTTACTTTACCACACAGATCCCTGTGCTACTCATACGCTGAGTTGGCGAGGGCCGTTATCGAACTAGGAACCTTGTGGTTTCTAGTCGAACGCTCTACCGACTGAGCTAAATTATATATATATATATATATATTATATATATATATTATTAAGAGAAGAGAGAGAGAGAGAGAGAGAGGGGGGAGTAGAGAGAGAGAGAGAGCAGTTGAAAGAAGTTTAGTTTATCCCTTTATTTGTTTTCTTATTAAAAGTGAGGCGAAAATAAAACAGAAAGAAAGAGAGAGAGGAGAGAAGAGAGAAAGAGACAGACAGCATAGACAGACAGAAAGAGAGAGCAAATTAAAGGAAGTTGAAGAGAGAGAGAGAGAGAGAGAGAGCAAGTTGAACGAAGTTTGTTTTTCCCTGTGATTTGATTTTATTAAGAGCGGGAGAAAATAAAACAGAAAAGAAGAAAATCATATATATATATAATATATATATATATATATATATATATATATATTATGTGTGTGTGTGTGTGTGTGTTGTGTTGGGCAGCCTTCCGTCTGCAAAAAAACGATGGTGTAGTGTTAAAAATAAAGAAAGAAAAAATCTGATTTTGGAATTACGTAGTCTGGCGAGTTGATATGGAGTATGTGCTGTTGCCCAAAGCAGCAGATCTCCACTCTCCTCACTGCCGCTGGTAATCCAAAGGAAGCCAAGAGACCAATGCAGTTGAACAGGCAGTGTCGCAGGAGTTGCTGTATATATATATATATATATATATATATATATATATATATATATATATATAGAGAGAGAGAGAGAGAGAGAGAGAGTGAGAGAGAGAGAGAGAGCAAGTTGGAAGAAGTTTAGTTTATCCTTTCATTTGTTCTTATTAGAACGTGAGAGAAAATATAAACAGAAAAGCAATGAGAGAGAAGGAGAGGAGAGAGAGGAGAGAGAGAGAGAGAGAGAGGAGAGAGAGAGATAGAGAGAGAGAGAGAGGTGAGAAAGAGAAAATTGAAGGAAGTTTAGTTTATTCCTTTCATTTGTTTTTATTAACTAGTGGGAGAAAAAAAACAAAGAGAGAAAATGAGGAGAGAAGAGAGAGAGAGAGTGGGGGGGGGAATTAATTAGAACGTGAGAGAAAATAAAACAGAAAAGAAATGAGAGAGAAGGAGAGAAAGAGAGAAACAGACAGACAGACAGACAAGAAACAGATACAGAGAAGGAGAAAAGAGAAAAAGAGAGAGTAAATTGAAGGAAGTTTACTTTATTCCTTTCATTTGTTCTTATTAACTAGTGGAAGAAAAAACAAAAGAGAAGAAGAAAGAGAGAGAGAGGGGGGAATTGAGAGAGAGAGCGGGGAGAGAGAGGCGGGGAGAAGAGGAGAGAGGGGGAAGAGGCAGAGCGAGAGAGGGGGAAGGGGGAGGGAAGAGGGAGAGAAAGAAAGAGGGAGAGAAATCGAGCAAGTTAAACGAAGATATTATTATTTCTAATTGAACTGATTAAATTAATTCTAAATAATTACAATATTCCTTATTTGAATTAGTTTTTATTAATTAAGAATTAGCTAGACTTGCCTTCAATATTTTTGTTATGAATGTCTCAATAATAAACAGAGAAAGGAATTCTTAATTTTGTCGAACAAATAAAAGGTTACTATTTCTTTGAAAAACAACGTATTCTAAAAAGATTAATTTATTCTTGATGTTGAAGTCGACGTTATAACATTTCGGTTTTTAATAAACCTTCATCAAGACTTTAAGATGGAAAGAATGTTGTCTAAGCAAGGATGGCTATTTTGAGTTACATCCTTTCTTAGAGAACATTTTAAAATCTTTCCATCTTAAAATCCTTTCATATAATTAATGATTATTAGCCCTGCTGTTTAAATAAAAACCGAAATGCTATAGCGTCGGCTTCAAAAATGTGTTGTCCTTGGTATGACGTTAAACTATCTGATAGTTAAGTTCCAGTTCTGGAGCTCGGGGAATGGGGAGCACCTCTTCATCACCATTGCCCCCATAGCCACTCTGACCTGGAGTGGTAGTACGTGTTAGGGTCCAAATAGAAAAATATTGCGTTTAAAAAATTGATTACCTATCAAGAATGAAGAAAAGAAAAACGTCATCGGTATAAAATGGCCCAACGGGGTTGACGTGCCGTAAAAACCAACCAACTTCAAAAATGTAAATTTTCGATGTATTTCCATGTTTTTCTGAATGTTTCATATGAGGCTTGATGATTAGTATTATCTGCGTTATTCGGATTAATATCCTCATCTTTATTGTTATCTGTACAATGTTTTGGCCGATGTACCCTCCGGCCTTCTTCAGGTATTTCTTGTCAGACTCGGGAACCTTCTTTTCGGACTCGGAAACTTTCTTTTCGAACTCGGGAACTTTCTTGTCGTAATCGGGAGCCATCACGGGACTTTGAATCTAACCCTTTATTCAGTCCTCGGGGGTATCCTGTTCTCATTCCGCTAACCATAGTTGGGGTAGGGGCGTTAAGCTGTGTTAATTATTCTTCTATGTTACTGCTGCCCTTGATCAGGATTGAACCTGCAATCTAGAGATAACTGTCACTTAGAATTGTCTTAACCTAAATACCTTATCCACTAGAACATGTTTCCAATTGGACAAAGTTCCGAGAGAGAGAGAGAGAGAGAGAGAGGGAGAGAGAGAGGGGGAGAGAGAGAGAGGAGAGGGGAGAGAGAGAGAGAGAGAGAGACAGGAGAATTTGAAATGTATTTCAATGTTAAATTTCATAGTCACCAACCCGTAGGTTAAATTAGGCCAAATTTTCCTTTTCTGAGAAATCTTACAAAATGATTTCAATGTTTTGTCCGGTCGTATTTATTTTTGCTAAATTTAATTCACTTTGCAGACTCACTTTTCCTCAATCTCCATTATCTACCCAGAGCTGAATGGGTGACCCAACGGGTTACGTTTTGGCTAGTATACATACACACACACACACACACACATATATATATATATATATATGTGTGTGTGTATGTGTGTGTGTGTGTGTGTGTGTGTGTGTGTGTGTGTTTAAAGTGCGTGAGAGAATTTTCTGCATCGATTCCACGCACGTAAGAGCAGTAAGAGAAGTAGTGGTCACTTTTGTGGTCAGTTTATGCACCGTGTTGTCAGCATTGGGGCGAAGAAAAAATGCCGGGTCAGGTCCATTTCTGTCGTTCCGGTGGCCGACATCCATCATAGAGGCAGCCATAGGCATGCGCATTGAAGCCCCCATTTGTACTTGGCGCCTTTCCAAGAGCGGGAAAAATCACAGGTGATGGCCGCGAATCTATCGACACGAACAAATATTCAAACATGAGAATCGCCAAAACGAAGAGACGGAGAGGAAATGACGGATAGAGACAGAAATCTGAACTGATCGAAATCAATATCAACACATATATGTACACATGTATACATACGTACATGTGTACATACGTACATGTACATGTATACATACGTACATGTGTACATACGTATTAGGTGTACCTATGTTTGAGACAAAATGTTAATATGCGCTACACACTGGTACACTATATCTTATTATAATGGAGATTGTGTGTTTTTCTGTCTGTAACCGAAACTATATTACTACTCAAGTCACAATTCCCTTAGTTATAGACATCACTTTCTCCATGATTTTATTTTTATTTTAAACTCAATTATCAATATAATTGTTTTACATTATTAATACTGTTAACCATATTTTCCACGTACCCCACTTGTACGGGTCAGGCACAAGGCCCTATTTATGTGGGACCACCGAGACTCATGGGGTGGCGGGTGAAAAATTGCGTCGATCCCGTCGGCATTCCCCCTCAAGGGGGGGGCGCCTCAGGCACTGGGCAATAAACCCAGCCTGCCCTTTAAATCAAGGGCAGGTGTTGCCTGGGGGATGGCCCCCTGGGATCGACGCCATTAATTATATCAATGGTCCAGAGGCCGAAGCCACTGTTGACCATATCTACATAGTATTTACCGCGTACCCCACTTGTACGGGTCAGCACAAAGTCCCTATTAACGTGGACCACCCACAAGCCGAAGCTCATGGGGTGGCAGTGTGAAAAAATTGCGTCGATCCCGTCGGCATTCCCCTCAAGAGGGGCGCCTCAGGCACTGGCAATAAACCCAGCCCTGCCCTTTAAATCGAGCGGGCAGGTGTTGCCTGGGGGGATGGCCCCCTGGGATCGACGCCGTTAATTATATCAATGGTTCAGAGGCCGAAGCCACTGTTGACCATATCTACATACTAACAACATGCAATTATATTTATATATACAACAAAATGGCGGTTTACAGTGTGAACGGGAAAGCTAATTTGCATATTGATATTTAAAATTTGATTTTAATAAATATGTGCTTAGTATTATTGATTTCTAACTGTTTGGTTTTATTTTAATGAATATAAGCAAAAATCTCTTCAATAAATCTTAAATGAAATCCATTAACAAGAAAAAACAACTGTCATTTCATTCTTTAATTCCTCTTTTAACTAAATACTTAAATTAGAAAAAATAACAATGAAAGACGAGAGTGATGGAAGAGTAAGTTTTACTTGTTCTATTTTTAGATTATACCCCCCCTCTGTTTCAAATCTTCTTATCTGCATTCTTATTTAGTTTCATTAGCCTTTCTAATTTAATACAAAATTTTATTACATTAAAACTTAAATACTTGCACCCGGAGGGTGCATATATTTGCTAGTACACTTTTATTCTTGGATAGTATGTGTTATTTCTTAATTGCTTGTGTTGTAAAAGTATAGAAAATGGCCATTATTCCTTTTAAACTTTGCTTTTATGTCCTGGATAACACTGTATGAGGCAAATTTTATTTCTGATTAGTATGTGTTATTTCTTAACGTATGTGGTAAAGTATAGAAAATCCTCTTCAAACTTTGCTTTTGTGCGCTGGATAACACTATATAAGACACATTCTAGGATAGTAAGTGTTATTTCTTAACTGCTTATGTTGTAAAAGTATAGAAATTTTTCTTTAAATTTTGCTTTTGTGCCCTGGATAGCACTATATAAGACAAATTCCTGGATAATATTTGTTATTTATTAATTGCTTATGTTGTACAAGTATAGAAATTTTCCTTTAAATTTTGCTTTTGTGCCCTGGATAGCACTATATAAGACACATTCCTGGATAGTATCTGAATTCTTAATTTCTTATGTTGTAAAAGCATAGAAAATGGCCATTATTCCCTTTAAACTTTACTTTTATGTCCTGGATAACACTGTATAATTCAAATTTTGTTCCTGGATAATGTGTTATTTCTTAATTGCTTATGTGGTAAACGTATAGAAATTTTCTTTAAATTTTGCTTTTGTGCCATGGATAACACTAAGACAAATTCCTGGATAGTAAGTGTTATTTCATAATTGCTTATGTGGCTAAAGTACAGACAATTTCCTTTAAACCTTGCTTTTGTGCTCTGGATAACACTATATAAGACTCATTCTAGGATAGTATCTGTGATTTCTTAAATACTTATGTTGTAAAAGTATAGAAAATGGCCATTATTACCTTTAAACTTTTATGCTCTGTAAAATACTATGTAAGACAAATTCTGGTCCAAGATAGGATGCGTTATTTCTTTATTGCTGTAAAAGTATAGAAAATATTCTTCAAACTTTCCTTTTGTGTCCTGAATAATACTATATCAGACAAATTCCTGGATAGTATGTGTTATTTCTTGATTACTTGTGTTGTATGATATAGAAAATGACCATTATTCCTTTCAAACTTTGCTTTTATGTCCCAGATAACACTGTATAAGGTATTATTGTTAATTTTGTTTCTGAATAATATGTATTATTTCTTAATTGCTTATGTTGTAAAAGTATTGATAATTTCTTTAAATCTTTGCTTTTGTGCCCTGGATAACACTAGTACGTGCTTACATATATTCTTCTTCTTCTTCTTCTTCTTCTTATTATTATTATTATTATTTACTCCTTTTGAGTTTTCACATCAGCATTAGCTGATGGTCTTTCACTGGAATCTGAGTGACAGCAAGTCTCTTCAGGTCTCCAGGATTCTTCTGAGTATTCTGGCAGATTGCAGCAGTGCAGTGTTCTGAATGGTTTCAATCCTTCCTCTGATATCCAAACTTTCCAAGCCCTTTTCTAATCCTTTTGGGACCGTTCCAAGTGCACCAACTACAAGTGGTATCACTTTCACTTTCATATTCCACAACTTTTTCAGTTCTCTGGCAAGGTCCCGATATTTGTCCATTTTTTCATTTTCCTTTAACTTCACCCTGTGATCTGCTGGCACTGCTAGCTGATGGTATTTCACTGGATAACAAGTCTCTTCAGGTTTCCAGGACTCTTCTGAGTATTCTAGCAGATTGCAGCCGTACAGTAGTATGGGTGGTCTCAGTTCTTCCTCTAATTTACAAACCCTCCAGTCTTATTTCCAAGTTTATTGGGACCGTTCCATGGGCACCAACTACAATTGGTATCACTTTCACCCTCATATTCCACAGCTTTTTCAATTCTATGGCAAGTTCCAGGTATTTGTCTATCTTGTCGTTTTCCTTCATCTTCACCCTGTGATCTGCTGTAACTGCAAAATTTATCAGTTGACAAGTTCTTTTTTTTTTTTTTCTTAATCCAACCTAGGTGTAGTGTCCTAGTTGGGATGGGGTGATCCATCTTTATCACGAAGTCCCAGAGAATTTTTTTATATAGTAAAACTATATAAAATGGCTATCATTCATTTCAAACTTCGCTTTGGTACCATGCATAAATAAATAAGTTAAATTTAGTTACTGCATAATATGTGTTATTTCTTATTTGCTTTTACTATAAAACTATAAAAAATGGCCATTATTTCCTTAAAAAATTGCGTTTGTAATAGTAGTTAGTAGTAATAGATCTGCGAAACTAGCTTTCTGACCATTATGGGATGCCCAAGTATTTACCCAACACGTTCACTACGGGTAGGAAGTGACACAAGATCACAACTATGTACCATCCAGCGAAGATCACACTCGCTATTCAGTAGTAATAGATATGTGACACAACGTCGTATGTATGGAACATTTAGTGAGGATCGAACTCGCTATTCAGTAGTAATGGATCTTCGAGACTAGCTTGCTAACCATTACACTACGATTGGACGCCCCAAACAGTAAAAAAAAAAGATTTCTTATTTGTAAAAAAGATATATGAAATCATGGTGTTTAGGGCGGTAGTGTTTTGTTTTGTTTTGTGTGTATGCGTGTATGTACATGCGGATGTTTTTGGTTGGTTTGGTTGGTTGGTTAAGTTTTTACGGCATGTCAACCCTTGTTGGGTCATTTTATGCAGAAGATGATTTTGTTTTATGTATTCTTGAATGGGTACTGCTAATTTTTTAAACACATTTTTTTAAACTAATCTCTCTCTT